>CM029371.1:3534025-3838621 GCA_017165825.1 Hepsetus odoe
CAGTCCGACAATGAGCCAAAGACCAACTCATTATAACAAAAACATATTAGTGTAATTTCAGTGTAATTTATCTGCTGCTTTTCAGACACAAATCATTTGTTTTTCAGAATTCTGCTCAAATTACTGCAATTCTTCAAACGATATTAAACTGCAGAGTTTCTAGGAGTCAAACACCTGAATGTTGTTGAGGATTTAAAACCTCACAGCAAAGTGACCCTGTTTTAACTGAAAAAATGTTGTTCACATTTGTAGGGAAGCCAGATGTCGGCAGTGCTTGGAGAGGGTAGAAAAATCAGATCTTGAGCTCCGAAAACAACATTGCTTGCGTCAGAAGGTTGTGGAAACCCTCTTTAAGGTAAGCAGATTTTCCATAAACATGTCATTAAAATTTAGATTCACATGTAGTAAAACTGAAATGGGTTTTAAATGGAGCAACCACAAAACAGAAAAGACCGTTTCTGTTTACTGGACATACAGACGAAGACTCTTTTTCTTCTTTTAGATCAGAGAAGAAGGGCTGAACAGCAAGGAATGAGCTCAGACCTTTGACCAGCTGCAGAAGAATGAGAACGACCTCCAAACAAGTTTCTGCTTCAAATGTGCATTAAAATAAAGAAAGAAAGAAATAAAATGCTTGTAGTCCAATTTTTCTTGATTAAAATACAAAACATACAGAGAGCTTCATCATGACCCTCTTGTTTCTAATCTCCAGTTAACTGCCAGGTTCCGTGAGTGTCTTCAGATGTTGTGTTTTGCCGTAAAGAGCCAAAAATCGTACACAACGGTGTCAGGTAGACACTAACAGTGATCTAGTGCTATAATCCAAATTTCTACTTTATTTGAAGCTGCTGAGCTGAGACCAGTCCTCCCATTACATGTGGCTCCTGGCATTAAAAAGGTAGACCGAAAGACTGCACTTCATACAACCTTACAAACTTCACCAACCCTTCATCACCCACAACATGACACCTGCAACTGAATTTCACAGCACTGACCACCTGATTCAGTTTTCACTCACAAAATGGGCAAAAACTCTTAGAACTACATAATTACATGAATACATCTTCCCTCCTTTTCAAGAAAACAGTATTTATATATTTAAACAGAAAAAAAACAAAGTTTTTGGGTGAAACCTATACAGTACCCGTTAACAGAGGTACAGACACCTGTGTGCGTTTTTTACATTTACATTTACGGCATTTAGTGGGTGCTCTTATCCAGAGCGACTTCCATGTCCTAAATACAGGGACAGTCCACCTGGAGCAACTCAGGGTTAAGGGTCTTGCTCAGGAACTCAGTGGTGGTAGTGCTAGAGGTTGGATTTGAACCGGGGTCCGTAGGCAAGCACCCTAACACTAGACCACCGCCACCCTGTGGGCAGCTAATGATGCTGTCACTTGATAAATGAAGTACAGTATATTCTTCATTAACGAAGGAAAGATGAGTGGTAATTTGATAATGTCAGCTAGTTAACACCCTCTTTCCCAAATCTGGGTTTGTGGACTGAAAATGAACCTTCCCTGTTATTACATGAGGTATTGTTTAGCTTTGTGGCCAAACTGTTAAGATAACTGTACAGTCCAGCTGAACTGAACAGGCAAGAACATGTTTATACATGCTTTATACACTATTTAATAACATTAAATATCATTGGTTTTTTACTATCTGTGAGACCTCCTTCCCACCCGATCAGCCCGTTATTATACAAATGGAATGGAGGAAAATTGATAGAGGACAGATGCTGCCTTCACGGGCTGGTCAGAAGATCCTGTTTCCCAATAAAGATTGTGGATTATTCCAGAAATGGGGGACATTTTCTGTCCCCTACATGAAATTACAAATAGTCCATGCACAAAATACTAAAACGTGCACTTGTTGTGCAATCTGTTCTCATCCTGAGACAAAATATTTAAAAAATGAGAAAGTGGTTCCAAAATACTATTCAAACTCTTCACCCTAATTGATCACTCCCTCAAACAGCATGTTTTCCTCTCCCACCTTTTAGATGAACAGCTTACACTTCAATCAATCAATCAATCAATCAAACAAACAAACCAATCAGCAGTCCTGTTAGCACAGAGATTACACATGAAAATGATCCAATCATGCAGCAGCAGTTTACAGGATCTGCTCTGTTCAAAATAAAACGCTAGACGGGTTTTCACTCCAGAACTGAGTTTTCAGCGGGAACTCCGATCTGATTCCGATCTGAGGGGATCGGTGTGCAGCTCCCGCATCTTCAACTCTGGTTAACCTCACTTCCCTCCGCAGCTGAAGACAACACTGTGGAGAGCCGCGGGGCGGGCTGCTGTAGGGTTTGGTTGCTGAGCAACATCACAGCCAATAGGAACACGAGGAATCCGAGCCGCCAAATTGATTACTGCGCGCGCTCTCAGGCAGCGTTCAGTCTGAGTTTCCCACAGAACATTTGCTGCACTGCGGTCAGACTGCCTCTTCATTCACACTCAGCACAGGTAAGGGAACACCTACCACCCGCTTCAAAACCAGTTCTGATCAGAAGCAGCGCTTTTAGTCCACTTTGTTGAGCAGTTGAACCAAGAAATGTAGCGCTGGAGGTGTGTAGCATTAGCTAACGGCCATTTCCTTACGCCTTCAGTGTGATCCAACATGCGGAGGGAGAAAACATGAGGGAAAAGATCTCACAGACGAGAAAAGGTTCTTTTCACTCATTGAAGGTGTGGAAATAAATGCAGGGTCCACATGCGACTCAGCTGCAAATGTTTCTGAAACCTGCTGTTTCTGTTCAAGCTGTTTATTTGATGGCTGGAAATTCTGGAGAACAAAGAAGATGAAGAGCAAAGTGAAGAAGAGCAGTTGGTGGTTTCAGAAACGGGTCTACAGTTTCCCCCTGTTGTATGAATCAGTTTTGAGTCATATGCATGAATCCATCCATCCATTTTCTGCCGCTTGTCCCAAACGGGGTCTCGGGGGTGCTGGAGTCCAACCCAGCGCACACAGGGCGAGGACGGGGGACACACCCTGGACAGGTCGCTGCCCATCGCAGGGAGGAGCGGGACGGGGCGGCACCTTGCTCAAGGGCCCCTCAGGGCAACCCACTGGGGAGGGGTTCCAACCCCCGACCCTCCGATCATAGGGCCAGCGCCCCCACCACTAGACCACCGCTGCCCCGCACCACAACATATTTACTTTAAAAAAAGGAGAGAAAGAGTGACGAAAGGCAGTAATGATTTACGTAATGATTCGATAAATGGAGGCTGCGTATCATTAAACGACTGCTCAAAGTTCAAGTATTTTTTAACCCTAAAGGAAAGTTAAAGGCTTAATCTGTTTGAGTAAAAAAAAAAAAAAACATAAGAGAAGTGCAAAATAGATAAAAAGACTGAGAACCTAAAAAATGGAATAGGAGTGAGGAAGGAAGTAAGAAGAGTGGAAAAAGGGGGCGAGGAAGAAATGCACAGGAAGAAAAAATGAATAAATTTCTCAAAGAGATAAATTAAAGCCAAGAAGAGATGAAGTAGAAAAGAGGGAAGTGGTACAAGCTGTAAGAGATGTAAGAGAATTGTACATTACAAGAATTAATAAGCTCTTAGGGCTGCTTTTGTCCATGCCAAATTAGAAATCATTAGGGTAAAAAAACGTAAAGTCGCTTCTAATATGCTAACGTGCAGTGCCTAGCTCTGTCACTCAGTCAGCTCAATCATCTCGCTTATATGGCAGAATAAAGGCTTAAATATAGTTTTCTTTCATTATCTACCAAACCTGGTGGCCTAGATGCTCCCTCCTTTAAATTATGCAACCATTTCAGCTTCAAACAGATTCTACCAGGTTTAGCTCTTTTGGAGACAGAGTGACTGCATGTAATTGTGCTTTGAAAACGCGATTTAGGATTTTACACCATTTACACATCACACCACTGAAAAGGCATAGGTTGAACCCTAATTTTCTGACCTATGTTAGAAAGTTGTGAATTTTGAAGGATCCTTTATGCACTACTTTTGGTGCCATGTAAGGATCCAGTCCTGAGTCCTTCAGTTATTTTACTGGAGTTTGAGAAGATAGTAAGCTATTTGTTGCGGTTAGAACCCAAAGGCTGCTTTTCAGACATAAGAGAGCAAATGATTTTAAGCAGACACACCCCTTCACAAATGCTGCTTGTAGCTCTGGTGAATTTTGTTGCTTTGGGTAGCTAAAGCCAATCAGTAGCACAGTGAGTTAGATAGTAACATGTCTTATTCCTAACAAGTTCTTTTCTTCTGCTATGAATAAATCCTTTTTCCTTTCTTTGGATACAGAAAAATCCAGCTTTATTATACAGACCTTACTTTCATTTACTGTCTAGAGCAACTGTAAGTTATATGACATAAACATAGGCATAGACAGTGATGTCCCTATAATGTTTGCACTTCTTTTACTTGTGCTTATGTATAACGTTTTACAATATGGATTTTTTTTAAATACTTCCTGTAAAGTTTTCTAGTATGCCTATAAAAGACACAGTCTACACAGTGTTGTTATTGTTCAGCATTTGTATTCTTTGGCCTCTATACAACCATGTTTTACAGAAACACTTCTATAATCAGTGGGAGTATTCAAAATGTTCTACAAAGTAGATTTAAGGCATTTTCATTATACTTTACAATGTCAATATAGTTTCGTGGCTGCACAAAGCACTTTCTAATAAAAAAGGAAACCCTTTTCTTCTCTGGGGCGTGCAGGATAATAGTACATGTTTATAATTTGGACAAAACCAAAATACTTGGATCATACCGTGAAAAGATTCAAGCACAGAACACAAGAAGACAGACAGAAACTTTCCGTTTGAATTTCCCAGATCATGTTCCAGATCTTTTGTGTTCTCATATATTGCCACTGCTTCTTTCTCTGGATCAGGCAGTAAATTTGTAAGCATTATCAATGCTTGTGAATTTCAGGCATCAACATGCTTTGTTGGGAACTACTGGTACTCAGTAGTGTGTGAGTGTAAATGTATGCATGTGTGTGTGTGTGTGTGTGTTCATGTGTAAATCTTTCAGTACTTTCCCCACATCATTGTCTTCCAATTCTGTCCTTCTTACACTTCATGACAACACATGCCACCACTGGCCCAAATCCAGAGAGAAAAAACACTCCATTAAAATATGCATGAAGATCGAGAGAGAGAGAGAGAGAGAGAGAGAGAGAGAGAGAGAGACTGAATAGAGAATGGATCTTGCTTGAATGACTCTACTCCACTCACAGTAAAAGATTCATAGGAATAAAAGAAGCACACACCCATGCATCTTTCTCTCTCTCTCTATCTGTCTCTCTCTCTCTCTCTCTCTCTCTCTCTCTCTCTCTCTCTCGGGACTCTGTGCACTCACTACACTTTTAGCATCACAGAGGCGATGTCTCCTAAAGGAA
The DNA here is from genome assembly GCA_017165825.1 of Hepsetus odoe. Classification (NCBI taxonomy): domain Eukaryota; kingdom Metazoa; phylum Chordata; class Actinopteri; order Characiformes; family Hepsetidae; genus Hepsetus; species Hepsetus odoe. The sequence continues at coordinate 3,539,408 of CM029371.1, forward strand.
GAAGCGTACTGCTGGTAAAAGTGTGTTCTCTGCTGACTTATCACACAGAAATACAACAAACGTAAAGAAAGTGATCAGTAAAAGAGAAACATTTTATCACAGAAGTATCTCTTACAGACATACACAAAAGAAACATCCCATCAGGGCACAAGCTATAGATATTCACTGTGCTTTCAATTTCCACTAATAATATAGTGATTTAAACCACACATAGCTTCAAAAAGAAGAAAAAAACAATTGGAATCAGTTTGTGTGTCTGTGTACTATATAAATATAGAAGCTTATATGCATATATAATACATATATAAGTTTAAAAAATATATATATGGTTTTAAAATAAAAAATTTGCAACTAGCTCCTTAATTTTTTTTGATGAAATAGTCATTTTAACAACAGTTTAACCCAAAAACAGAACCCGTGTGAAAACGTTTTAAACAACCTGCTGAAGTATACGCACAACCACTTAAGTCTTTAGAAGCTGCTTAGTGATAATTTAAAAAATCATTTCATCTCATCGCATTTTGCATTACATCATTGCAATCTGATTACAAGGAAAATAATCCAGGGGACAAACATTTCAAATAACAAAATATTTAAATATTTACTAATTAGGACAAACTGGTAAATAAATATTTTTTCATTAAAAGTATTCATTCGTCTTTAAAAAGACAAGTGTGATGTCATATTTTTGTGTTTGTGTGTGAATGAGTGAGTATCATGTAGCTGGGAATGCTGGCCTTGTTTCTCTTGGGTTTTTTTTTGTCCTGTAAATGTAAGAAAACAAGACAAGGCATTCCAATGGGCACACACACGTAAATCACTAGGCAGAAGGGTGAGATTGCTTATTTCTTGTAAATAACTCTGAAAAGTTGCCACAATGCCATTAGATGGATTTGCAAAGATGCAGTATCATGTCCAGGACATAATGCCCCCATTGTTCTCACACACCCATTATCCTTCAGCTCTGCCACTTCAAATGATCTGTATTGTAATCATGCCAGCGCCAACAAACCATTGCTCCTGCACCCGCCACGTTTATAGCTGGCTATATTTTGACTACAAAATGTCCTCTATTTATTTAAATGACATCTAATCCAATTGTAGAACAAAAGAGGTGTATTGTGTCATGGCACAAGTATCTTTACACATTGTGTTCTGTAGAAAAGTGCAAATGTCAGACTATAGTATTGCACCCGATTGTCTAAGCAGAACTGACTGCAATGCAGTATACGCCCTTGGTCAAATTTTGTGGCACACACATTATTTCACCCTGATCTGAAAAGACATTGATTCTCAAAATGATATGGACAATTGGGCTGGATATCAGGTTAATATGTGAGAGACTCCCTAAAGATTTAGTCAGAGTGGTGATATGGCAGTAAGCCAAGGCAAGTGCATCTACAAAGGGGTCTGGTGAGTTTTATGCAGGACAGTCTTTGAACATTAGGTTAAAGTATCGGTTCAGAGATAAATCTGATTTACAGAATTCTCTCTTAAGCCCATGTGTGGATGATCAGCCAAGACAAGATAACTGGCAGATTCTTTCATTTTTTTAATCAATGAATACTGAACAATTACATGTTTCAAGATATCTAATACTGTTGTTTAAGCTGCATGATTTATTTATGTAGTTTTGCAGATAATAGCCATATGATATAAGAAACCATAAACACATAATGCATTTGAAAATAAGTTTGTAGTGGCTTAATGGCGCTATTTTACACGGCTTGTTGGTAGGCCTTGGACACTCGACAAAATTTGGGCATTGTGGAAAACTAAAAAAAATTGTGTATTGGTTTTGCCAATGTAGTAATTAAACATTGATCTAGCAGATAAATTCAAGCAGCCTTTAATTTTTCAAGAGTGAGATCATCTAAATCTGCCGAGGCTTATTCAAAGAGAAAAGCAGAAAGCAGAAACAGGTTTTTGGATGAGGAAAAAAAAAGGCTGAATTATTTAGAACTATCTACAATATGTTTTTTGGCTTAGAGCATCAGAAAAGCAGGAAACACAGAGACTGAAACTTTGGAGGCTAATTAATTTAAAAACTTCATCCCAGTGGTGCAAAAACGGCAACTACTTTGAAAGTGAAAAGGCATTTTTCAGCAAATATTGCAGAATGAGTCTTTAAAAGCGTCTTATCTTTGGGAGGGTAACATGCTCGTTCAGGTGTTTTTCCTCAGCGACAGGCATTCTGTTTGGTGCCACGCACAGAAAAAAGCTTGCGTATGTCTTGTACTGGAGCAAAGATTGATTTCAAGCATCTCTTTTACCCTTGAAACACTGGGTGCTTCTAGGCCTGCAAAGAGAATACCAATGAACTCCAATCCTCTCCTACCATCAATGCCCTTGTGGAAATCGCTGGGCCAGCTGTGAACACTCCCTTTATTATAATAGTTTTACATCAATATCATTACTTTCTAATTAGAGCGGGGAAATATATCAGGAGGCGGCACCTTTTCCCTGCTGTTAACATGATCTACAGTTACACTGCAATGGCCAAGCATTTAAACGAATATTCCTATCAATACAGAATGTAGGCACTTTTCAAGGCCATGGTAGTATGAAGCACTTCGGCATCCACTGAGAACGGTCAGTTTCCCCTATATTTCCATGACATATAAACACTACGCTGTGAAGGCTTCAAGAGGGGCTAGTTGGCATGGGTCTTTATGTTCATGGGCATAAAACTCAGAGAGACTCAGAGGCATTTATGGGTATTGTTGAATGAAGGCTGGTGACTCCATAAGCCCCGTTCTCACCCGTGAACCAGTGACCCGCTTTAAAGGGCCGTGATTGCCTTTTTACAGCGGCCACTAAATCTGAGAATGCCCTCATCATTTCAATTCAACATGCTGGCATCATTTGTCTCCTAGCAACCATAGTCCACAATGGTCAGTTCTGCCTTTATTTAATGATTTTGCTCTGTGTTGGGTGCTGTTTTTTGTCAAGCCCAGGTTTGGGAAATAAATGTTAAGAATGAATTCTAGAAAAACATCATGGAAACTGGTAAATAACTTCAGAGATAAAATGCTTTGAGAACATAAAAGTGAGTAAAACACAGTTCTGTTATGCAAGAGAATTTTGCTTTATTATTAATCATTTGTTTAGGGTTATAAGATGCTGTGACTAGACTTTTGGTGACATATCTCATTCTGAGAGATGATGAAATTAAAGATGCGATGGTGGTCAGGTTAAACTCTGCTTCAGGTTCTTAACGTTGCATCATAGCAAATCATGTGCGAATCTTTGCTGGACAGCCACAAGGAGAAAAATGTAAAATATTTGATGGTGGATAAAGTTGTTTCAGAATTTTGTTAGTAATTAGTATAAATGGATAACAAGGGAAAGACAACGGCACTGAGAAGGAGTTCAGGGCTCACCTAAAGCTATTAAAAACCTACTCAGAACAATTATGTAACAACAGTGAAAATATAAAACTGTTAGAAAATACCCCAAATTCCAAACCCAATACAAACTGGCCATATAAAATGTCAGATGATCCTGAGATTGTTTTATGAAATATGCTTCATATAAATTAACATTAAATAAGCACTAAAAACATCCCATGCAAACCAGCACACTGTCAGGTTAAGTTGCTATGGCATTAGGTTTTAGCAGTTATTGTTATACCGTTTAGGTTTAGGCTTAGCAGTAGTCATTTTATGCAACATAACTCCCTAAAACAGATATGATAAGAACTATGTCAGAGTGATAGAGGTTTATAATGTGCCACATCTTAATTTGTAAGCAACTAATATTCGGTATTTTTCTGATATAGAAATCACACAGACACCAGTTGAATTTAGTCTGAATGGCCCATATAAAAATACAGAAAGTCTGCTGCCTTGCCCTGCCTTGTCCTACAAAGCAGACATTTGCAAATCCCTCTTGTCACCAATAACTCACCAAAATCCTGGAAATATAGTCAATAATGAAAGACAACCACTGGAGAACTGTTAGCATGAATCTTCATACTTAATGCTAAATGGTCTTGGTCAGCTTTATCATAAAAACTGTTGCATTCCATGATGAAGTATTCTTATAAGACATGTTATACAACCCTGTTGATACTGAAGCACAGATGAAGGTAATGATACTTACCTGCTGCCATCTGCATGTAGCCAGCCAGTGTGCAGATCCTCCTGTCACAAGTACCACTGGGCAGGAAGATAGTGATGATGGCCAGCAGGGAGCTGACTGCCAGTAGCGCACAACCTCCAGAACAAAGCACTGCACTTGTCTGCAATCACAATATAACACCTCTTAGTTTAAAACAGAACATCAAAGCAATAACATTCATTTCAAGTTCATTTTTGCAGCCGCTCATCAAAATGATGATGAAAAATTAAAATGCTTAAAGTGATGATTTAGGCATGAGGACTTCATGAACCAAATGATGCTGTTAATCATTAGCAACATTAGATTTTTAAGCTGTAATGCAAAACTAAACAAGCAAAACTAAACAAGCAAACATCAAACCTGTCTTGGCTGAACATATGTGGAAGGGAAAAACGTGCACCTAATTCACATTCTGTTTGTGTTACTGCTATGACTGGTACAGTCTTGTTTTCTCTGTAATCATTAGACTTTGCACAGCAGCCATAATTGTGACAATATTATGTCAGCAGATTTACATCTCATTTAGATTTCACTTCAGTTTGGCTACAATAGGGTTTGTTGTTACTCATTTTCTCAAAGGCCTTTATTTCAAGTTTGGTTTCTCTCAGCTTCACTTGTTCAACAGGTAAAAAAAAAAAGTTTGAAACAATTTATCTATAAACCTAGTGAAGCAAATATCACAAATCTGTCAACCTGACAGCCTTGTCTACACTTACATTCTACCAACAGAGACAATAATCAGAGAAAAATGATTAAATGAAACACCAGTGAGAGAAAACACATCATCAGCCTCAAAACAGATAACATGAGGACAGTATGGGTGTATTAAACCTTTTTATCTAAAAAAATGGAAAATGTAACTTTTCATAATATTAGACTTATTTTTATTACGTTCTTACTCTTGTTAACTGCAATTATATGCAAGTACTGCAGTGATAAGTTTCTGCAGGCAACAGCTAACACTAACCAGTGAGTAGCTTCTTGTTACTTAACCCATGTCATGTCAGATGTCAGATAACTTATCCTGTGGTTAAGTTTCAGAAGGGACGCATTACTGACCTGCATCAGTAAAAAAAACTGCTAAGGAGTGAGACGCGACTATTATTAGTTTAAGTACTGAACAAAGCATTATTAAATCCTGAAAGGATAGTGGTGAACCCTCATCTTTGAGGAAGAAACATGGTGATTGGGAAAGTGTTTGAAGAAATCAAGTTGTAAAAATAACCCAGTAGAACTCAAGGCTACATTTCCACACAAAACATTCAAAGAAAAATTACAGTATTTGGAGTAAACAGTTATGTCGCCTTATGAAAACAACTTATCAGTGATGCTAAACAGAAAAAAAGGTTTCAGTTTACTACAGAAAATAAGAATTGTTCTCAGGAACAGTGAAAAAGGTCATGTGGTCTGATGATTCCAGTTTCATGGTGTTCCAGAGTAAAACCATCATGTGCCAAAAAAATTAGGTCAGCTACCTGAATATCCAGTAGGACCAGATTTATCTATCAATGGGTTTTTTTTATTTCCTGATGCAACAAGCACAATCCAATATGACCATAGGCTCATATTGGGAAAGAGTGGTTAAAAGAGTATGAGACATCATTTTCACACATGGATTGATCACCGCAGGGTCCAGACCTTAATCTCATTGAGAATCGTCAGGATGTGCTGGAGAACACTTTACTCAGCAGTCAGAATCTCCCATCATTACAATATCTTTTTGAAAAAATGTATGTTGTGACATAGCATAAACGTTAAAATTACGCCAAATTACGGCAAATGAACCAAAACCATCGCACTGTAAACCCCTAATGAAGATGGTGAAGGTGGAGGAAGAGTTTGGTAAAAGAAAATGAAAAACACTAGGAACACCTGTGCCCGGCTAGAATTTTTACGTCATAATCATAATTTTACATTGCATGATGATGACACTGATGAATGAGTTGCTCAGAAGTGCTCAGCACTAGCACAATAACAACAGGCATCCATTAAAAAAAAATCAGGGATGCTTCTGAATGCACCCTCTTGAACATATTTCCTGCAAGATGCAAAATAGGATTCATGTATTCATGGAATAGCCTGTGTAGTCTGTGCCATCCTTTGATCACACCTGCTTCAGAGTGACTGTAAGAAACAAGCTACTCCCTGTAACACCAGACAATATTGCCACACTCTGTTACGACAAAAGCACAGACATATTACAGTACAACTAAATGAGACTTTACTACTCTATGTAATAGGGATAGTAGCCACTAGAGACCCAACGATGCAATTTAGTCACAATACAGCAGGCACAATGTGGTTCTATTGCAAAATATTAACACAGATCAGCTTTAAAAGCAAAACAGAATTATGGAACAGATGAACCAAAATGAACAGATGAACACATACATTTTCATATTACCTTATGAGACAGATTGCTTTGTCTAATATTACTTATGCACAAACATACATATTAAAATGTATATAAAATGTTCTGTTTTGTGGCACCACTGCTTATTTTAATGTTTGTGCCAATTTATCTAGCATTTCTGGAGACATCAGCCTGCTATAATATTGTGTTTTTGGCAATGTCACCTGCTCCTTGTTCGTAAAACACTGGACTAATACTGTGTAGATCTCTTCGTGCCCCTAAAACAGTGAGGCACAGACTTCACAAGACCTTTGAAAGTGTGCTTTGGTATCTGATTTCAAGAAGCAAACAGCAAATACTTTAAATTGTGGACGCTGTGCGGTGGCTTGGCTTCTTCCTAAAGCACATTCTGATGCTACCTTTGTCCTCAAAAAAAAAAAAATTATTAATGTGCCCAGTTCAGTTCTGACATTCATGTGTCCGCTGTAGATTGTCACTCTATGCTGCAAACTGTGATGCACTGCATGTTCTGGCACCTCTTTATCACTGACAGCATTAATTATTTCATCAGTTTGTGCAACAGTAGATCTTTTGAGTGATTGGACCAGACAGGTTCCTTTTCCCTTCAACTGAAGCTCTTTGTATGCTCATGACTGCCTCTGGTTCCACTTGTCCTTAGACCACTTTTTGTAGGTACTTACCAAAAAGGTCATCTAGACATCACAGTTTGGTCCTTACCAAAGTGGCTCATACCTGTACACTTTTTCTGTTTCCAAAAAAATTACTTCAGGAACTGACTGTTTAATATTGCCCACCCTTTGATAGATGTCATTGTAAAATGAAAATCAATGTATACTGTCCATGTTACATAGTCTGCAAAGGACTAGATTGCAGTAGGTGTGGGTAAACACATTGTTAAAATTGTTTAAATTTATAGTTGTGCATTCTGTTAAAAAAAACCCAAAAACTTCAGTCTCAATCCAGGTTATAAAGATTGTAAACTGTATGTGAATGAAATTATGAACTTATTGTAAACCAAGTATCTGCTCATCAAATTGCAGCTTATTTTAAATTAAATTGCATAAAAATTAAGTTAAGATGTTGGGGGAAACTGATAAACATCCTGGTTTTACCCAATGTCTCTCTTAATTAGATGATAAACCATGTGTCCTTGAGGCATGACAAAAATGGACAAAATTTGCCCAGTTATAATAGATTTCACTGCAAAAGGATGCTGATCAATTTCATGTTTGTATGAAAGAACATAACTGTTCCTGTGGATAAGTGGATAAACTGGAAGACTACAAGGTGGCACTGTCCAGCTAGGTATGATGTTATGGAATAGCAAGAGATTAATTATTTGAACATAAGGCACGACATATACATATATTCATATACTTTACTCTCTGACTGCAGCGGGTAACAGAAGTTCAGTGGGGTCACCCCCAGAACAAATTACAATCAAGATGGTTGTTTGAAGCAGTACATTAAAATCTTTATAGAAATCTCAATATCTGATCCATATGTGACTCATATAGGTGTGAAACTGCAGTAAAGCATGGCTTTGCAAGTGCTGAGGCAACTGCACCAATTGTTGTTACAATAATATATTTTATAGCCTAATACTATTAATTAAAATATATTAAGGGCAAAATTCTATTCTTACCATATGAATTTTCCATAACGTGTGTGACATGATTGTGAGTGCACGAGACTCAAGTAAAAATTTACCCTAAATTTTAACGCAATAAAGGAGAGCAAGTACTGAAAGCAGCCTGTCCCTTCATACGGATTGAAATGTGCAGTGCAATATTGGGAGAAATCCAGTTTATTAGCATCAATTAAAGAATGCTGTCAAGAAAAATCAAGGTCAAACCTGCCTTGTTACCATGGTGAAATATTTTCTCATATATCTGAGCTTGCTTTTTGTGTGTGTGTGTGTTTGTGTGTGCGTGTGTGTTTGTGTGTGTGCGTGTGTTTGCGTGTGTGTGTGTGTTTATGTGTGTGTAAACAAAGGATGTACAGAACTTGACCAATAATAAAAGGGAAAAAGCAACAACCCTACTTTAACATCACTATGTACACACAGATCAGACTAAAGAACAACATCTACCTTGCTGGTATTCCAAAGCTGTTCTTATTGATCACCTCATCAGTGGTCAGTTATGGACTACAGGACCGGCTATCCCGTCAGTCCTCCTCGCCAATGTCCGCTCCCTGGATAATAAATTGGACTGTATACAACTTCAGCTGACCACCAGCATGAGTACAGAGATTGCTGTGTGTTTGTTTTTACGGCGACATGGCTCAGCGACAGTGTCCCGGACACCGCCATCCAACTCGCCTTTGTCCGGCAAGACTCACGGAGGGGGGCTGTGTGTTTCAACACACAATGGTGTACAAATGCTGTGCTGGTATTTCAACCATGCAAATCTCAAGTCAGTTCTCCCTAAATTCCATCAACATGTGAACTTTGCAACGAGGGGGGAAAACACGCTGGACTGTGTTTACACAAACCTGGCCGGCGCGTACAGAGCGGAGCCCCGCCCCCACCTCGGACACTCAGACCACATCTCTGTGCTGCTGATCCCAGCATACAGACCCATCGTCAGGCGCGTGAGACCCACCCTGAAGCAGGTAAAGACCTGGCCCACAGGAGCCATCTCTGCTCTTCAGGACTGCTTCGAAAGCACCGACTGGGACATGTTTAGGGAAGCTGCAACCTACGGTGACTCCATCAACCTGGAGGAGTACACAGCTTCAGTGACTGGCTACATCAGCAAGTGCATTGAGGATGTTACTGTCTCCAAGTTCATCATGACACGACCCAATCAGAAGCCATGGATGACTGCGGAGCTGCGCAGACTCCTGAGAACCCGGGACAAGGCCTTCAAGTCAGGGGACGAGGCCGCCCTAAGAACAGCGAGGGCAAACCTGTCTCGGGCCATCAGAGCGGCGAAACGAGCTCACGCAGAGAGAATCCATGGCCACTTCAAGAACACTGGTGACACACGGCGCATGTGGCAGGGCATCCAGGCCCTCACCAACTACAGGACATCTCCACCTGCCTGTGACGGTGACCCCTCCCTCCCAGATGCGCTGAACCACTTCTATGCACGGTTTGATGCGGTGAGCAACACGGAAATGAGGAAGACCACGCCTCCTCCGAACGACCAGAGGTCTGACCACGGCCAAGGTGAGAAGATCTCTATTGAGAGTCAACCCACGGAAAGCTGCTGGTCCAGACAATATTCAAGGTCGTGTGCTCAGAGGATGTGCAGAACAGCTGGCAGATGTTCTCACTGACATCTTCAACATCTCTCTGAGCACCACTGTTGTCCAGAGGTGCTTCAATACCACCAGCATCATTCCAGTGCCAAAGAAATCATCCGTCTCCTGTCTCAACGACTATCTTCCCATCGCATTCACATCTATTATCATTAAGTGCTTCGAGAGCCTGGTCATGAGGCACATCAAGTTTCAGATCCCTTCATCACTAGACCCCCTGCAGTTTGCATTTCGTCCCAGCCTCTCAACGGACGATGCAATCTCCACCACCCTCCATCTGGCCCTTTCTCATCTGGACAGAAAGGATAGTTATGTCAGAATGCTGTTCATCGACTACAGTTCAGCTTTCAACAGCATCATCCCTCAGCATCTGAGTGAGAAGCTGAGGCTGCTGGGCCTGAACACCTCCCTCTGTAACTGGATCCTGGACTTCCTGACTGGGAGACCCCAGTCAGTCAGGATCAGTAGCAGCACCTCCAACACCATCACACTGAGCACAGGAGCCCCCCAGGGCTGTGTGCTCAGCCCACTGCTGTTCAGCAGTGGAGACGAGGTGGCTTACAGAGAGGAGATAGAACAGCTGATGGACTGGTGCAAAACCAATAACCTGTCTCTGAACGTCGACAAGACTAAAGAGATGGTTGTTGACTTCAGGAGACCACGTCTGGACCATGCGCCACTGAATATCAACACTTCACCTGTGGAGATGGTCCAGAGCACCAAGTTTCTTGGTGTTCACATAACCGACAACCTCATGTGGACCCTCAACACCAACTCCATCACGAAAAAAGCCCAGCAGCATCTCTACTTCCTACAAAGACTGAGGAAAGCCACCACCCATCCTCACCATCTTCTACAGAGGAACCATCAAAAGCAGCCGCATTACTGCCTGGTACGGGAACTGCAATGTCTCAGACCGCAAGTCCCTACAACGGGTAGTGAGAACAGCTGAGAAGATCATCGGTGTCGCTCTGCCCTCTGTACAGGACATTTTCACCACTCGCTGCATCCGCAAAGCTTATCTAGCATTGTGGATGATCCCTCCCATCCATCCCACACTCTCTTCTTCCTCCTGCCATCCGGGAAAAGGTTCCGCAGCATACGGGCCTCCACTACCAGGATGGGAAATAGTTTCTTCCCCCTGGCCATCAGACTTTTAAACCGCTAACATCTCCTCACCTATTATCCAACTATTCCATCATTATCTATTTATTTTCTTCTTGCACTCTGCACTTTACCGATAACGCTGCTCTGCTACACTGTCACACTGCCCAACAACCTGGGCTGCTTTGTTCTATAACAGTGCGACCCTCTTACGGCTGAATGTACTGTCTGCTGTGCTGTCTGTTGTTGTCTGTTGTCTGCACTTGTTGCCTTGTCTTGTGTCTTATGTAATCTGTGTCTGATGTTGTGTCTGATGTTGTCTTGTGTGTAGCACCAGGGTCCTGGAGGAACGTTATTTTGTTTCACTATGTACTGTGTATATGGCTGAAATGACAATAAAGTCCTACTTGACTTCACTTGACTTGAAGTATTGAGTTGTTAATTTTGGGTGACATTTTCTTAACTAGGCAATATTTATATACCTAACTTACCTTTTTTAATTAAATTCAGTTTAAATTATTAAACGTCATTTTAAAGGCATATTTAATCTGAAAGGGGACACTTCCATTTTACTCACATAAAGCACTTCAAATCAGTCATGATGCTTACTAGATATGGACATGAATTTGAAAGGATCTGATGGAAAAAAGAGCAGGCAACTCCTATAGTATAGTTATTAGGGCTCTCTATGTCCTAATGGTTACTAATTGTTAAGGAGTTTAGAAAGAAACTACTAATAAACTAATAAACTAGGAGCTTAGTGTATATTTTATATAAATATTGTCCTGCTATGGAAAAATGGAAAACCTTAGTTGCTTAGATGCTGCATCTCTAGCATAAGGCAAGTTTCTGCAGGTCTACTCCTTTAGGCAAAATTAAAGAGGATGCATAAAGAAAAGTTTCAACAGTTTTTCCTTTCCTTCATTCTTTTGTTCAGACATCAGGGAGAAAGCTCCAGTGGCACAATTTAAGCTCTAATTATGGAACATACTGTACTGTGCAAAGGTTTTAGGCAGGTGTGAAAAAATGCTGTAAACAAAGAACGCTTTCAGAAATGGAAGTGTTAATCATTTATTTCCATCAATCAACAAAATGCAGTGAATGAACAAAAGAGAATCTAAATCAAATCAATATTTGGTGTGACCACCCTTTGCCTTCAAAACAGCATCAGTTCTTCTAGGTACACTTGCACACAGTTTTTGAAGGAACTCGGCTGGTAGGTCGTTCCAAACATCTTGGAGAACTAACCACAGATCTTCTGTGGATGTAGCTTCCTCACATCCTTCTGTCTCTTCATGTAATCCAGACACACTGGATGATGTTGAGATCAGGGCTCTGTGGGGCCAGAAGAACTGATGCTGGTTTGAAGGCAAAAGGTAGTAACACCAAATATTGATCTGATTTAGATTTTTCTTTTGTTCGCTCACTTTGCATTTTGCAAACTGATAAAAATAAACAATCATTATTTATATTTCTGAAAGCATTCTTTTTGTTTACAGCATTTTTCCCACACCTGCCTAAAACTTTTGCACATTACTGTATGTAAACCCAGCATAACTATAAGAGGTAGAACAACATTATATAATCAAAATATTGTATTTAATATTATATACAGATTCAAAAGAAGTCAGTTGTTGCAGGATCAGTTTTTCCACTGCAGATTTCATTGCAATTAAAGCTCTTATCTCCTTCTTATCTCCTATTCAGAATAACACCAGTACCAATCACAGTAATCACCCACCCCTCTCTGTCTCTCTTTCTTACTCTCTCTCTCTCTCATCATACTCAAGCCATTACTGTCATAAGGCCTTCTTAAACATATCCTTTCACTGCAGAAGTTGCAGCGCTCCAACAAATCTCTTACTTAGCCAGGTGTTTTCTTTTTTATGAACATTTTTCTTTCTCCATTCTTCCTCCTCTTGTCAGACAGATGCTGCAAAAGCAGCAAGAGAAGGATGTTTCTGTTCTCTAAAATGCAGCACCTAAACACCAGTTGTTTTGTGACTTTGAGTTTGTCCCTTACAGAAATGAGCTTTTAGTAATGCAACTTTTTCTCAGTTTTAATTATAAGCAACATTAATGGGACAATCCGATACTACGTAGTGTTTTAGCTATTCAACAAACTATGTATGTGAAACCGCAAAAAAGGTGTTTTAAATAACTACAAAAAATAATCTAATATATTAGCTTATATATGCAGCCCTTCTCTGCTTTCTCTTGGACTCCTTATACACATTGATGTTAATATGAATTTAGAGAATCCTAAAGTTGTTCTGAAAGTCTGAAACTCTACATTATCTACATGAACTCAACATAATCTCAATCTCAGTCTTTTCTTCTGAATTATGCATTGAAATGAAAATGCTGTAAGTGATGTATCATTTTAAAACTTACTGTTAACATCAGCATCGCAACCAGTTAAATAGGGTAAGATTTTAATAAGATTTATAAGAATATTATAAATAATTTAACATAACATTTATATATTACTATTAAATAATAATACATTTTAAAGTTTATAAGAATATTTATTAAATTACTCTTTTACAGATCACCTGTTACTTCAAGAATAAGGTACAGAAAAAAAGACTGCATGGTAGAATCATAGCCAAGGTAAACTGCTAATTAAGAAATTAACAACACTGTTACCATTTAGTTGCATTTGTCTTATTGGCGCAGACACACCGCAAATATTTGCAATCCTAAAATAATTTCCAGCCAATTCAAATCGTTGTTTTAATTAAGGCAGTGGCAAGTGGCATTTTGGTGGAACAAAACACTGCTGCCCGTTATTATCCAAGCAATTTTTCAATCTCTCCGAATGGATACTGTGACTTAATAATTGCCTCCTTCAGATGGCTTTGATGGCCGCCATAGATTGGAATGTAAATCCATGAATCAAGTTTCCATGTTTATGTTGGGTAGGGCTAGAATTCCTTTCTAAGGGCCATTGAGTTTCCCAAAACATTCTCAGCTAGGAAAGGTCTTCCCCATTCAGCCAGAGCCTGAGGTAACACTAAACCGGTTCTCTTTGTATGGAGGAATTTATTATGCTATCTCATGCTAAAAGCCTGGCACGTATATCTAGGATCCTAGATCCTTTTAATCTGACTGATAGTTTCCAGTGGCAAATATATATATATATATATGTATAGCTTTTTTTCATTTTTCAATTTTCATTTTTCTTATTTCAGGGCTCTCTAAGTTCCTTAAAGAGTTGAGGGCAGACGAGACAAAGGTCAAGTTCAAACTCTGGCTGTTTACATGAAGAAACGGCTGTGCAGCAATAGGCAGCTTGAGGGTATTTGAGGTTTGGTTTCTCCGCAGGACCTGACCACACTTACTAACAGCACCAAACAAGGAAGCATTGGCCACTTTACAAGATTTTCAGCATGCTGCATCAGAAGTGTGTGTGTGAGTCTGTTTGACCAGTCTCTCCTCAAGTCTCCCTCCTCCATCCATCCTAAATCTTATTAAGCCTTCCAGCATTCTTCATCCCTAGTTAGTATCCCCTTTTCTCTTCTGCTGTCTTTTGATCTTTGTTTGGTATTATATACAGGTATACCATTCACACCAGCTACCAGATTAGAGGTTCTCCCTAACCAACACTGCTATCTTGTCAGAGAGATTTTTAATGGTGTAGAGGATGCTGAGATCTATTCAGATTCCAGCTTGAGCCACTACTGCCTTATCATTCACCCCAAATACTGAACTAATCCACTCTCACCAGCCCTTCTCATGTTTGTTCCTACATCCAGCCTAAGTCAGTTTTCCCTTCAGTCTATTTTTCTTTCAGAGTCTCATTGACATATGCTCAATGAGCTACCAATGATTACAAAACCCAGAATGGGAAATTGAAATCTAGGTTTGGATTTTAAGAAAATATTGTATATATTGGTCAAGCCCTACATTTAAAACTCACACCGAATCCATACCAAGATGATACTCAATCTGATTCACAAAACGATGTGCTTTATGAGATAATATGTGTGAAACTTTGAAAGAAACAAACTTTGAAAGAAACATGCATGTCATGTACATTTATATAACTGAGGTGGGTGCGAGAGAAGATCAAGAGGCAGGTTCCCCTGCTCATGAGGTGCTCTGTGTTCACTCTGAAGTTCCAGCTAACAAAGTTACACAAGACTGCTCAGGGACAACAACCATTGGACAGCTGCCGAGGATGAAAAAGCACAAGACGGATGTTCCATTGAGCTATTTCTGGTTTTTCAAAAAGCCTACTTTCATCTGTGGGGAACAGGATGGACCACTGATGTTGCATTTGTGAATGATGTCCTTAAACAAATAATCAAGACGAGATGACCTAAAAAGCAATTAGAAGGAATCAGCACGGCTGAAATACAGATTTGTAATTAGGTCACTTTGATGGGGAGCCAATTCAGATAATGTTCAAACTAATTGGTTGGTTACTAGGATAATTTGTGCTTTGTTTGCATCTGGAGGGTTGCTTGCAATATAAATGCAACAAAAAAAAATTCAAGTTTAAAGAGTCATGGCTAGAGGAAGAGAGTGAGAGAGAGAATGAGAGAGACAGAGAGAGTAATGTTAATACCCAAATGTAACATGTAGTGCTGTGTAATTTATTCCCCTTATGTCAGAAGCAAGCAGTCACGTCACATACTGACAGAAACAGATCTATACAGTATTCTTCCCTAAATCAGGCAGCAGGCTGTTCATTAGAGGTGAGCACACTCCATCTGCCACCCCACACTCCAAAAAAAGGCCAGGTTTATTTAACTTTATAAGCTCTGTGTGCCACTTGAATAGCAAGTGAGTTCAGGGGGTTGTGAAAGCACTTTATTACTCAAATTCTGCACAGTCAGCTTATTTGAGGCTGCCTTTGAATGTGCAAAGAGACAAAATCCCAAGTAAATGGCAACTATAAACCTATAAACTGGTTTGTCAGCAAAATCAACAGCACAGAAATCAAATTAACATAAACAGCATTTTTAATACCTGTTAAAAGTGTACAATTTGCTCCCCAAAAATAATAATCGTCTAATAATAATTTTTCTGCATTAGCACAAAACATAAACATAAACAATGTTCACATAAATAATTATCAAATACGTTTGTCTAGGTGAAATAGAGAATACTGCTCAAATCCTCAAAATTAATTTTATATTACTGTAAGTGCCTTTAATAAATCCTTTTTAATGCAACTGTGAAATGTGGGTCAATATTATACAAATTCAAGAACAGGGAACACTTAGGTTTCAACATTACTCAAGTGAATCATTTTTATTGGAATAAATACCTAATATACATAATTCAGATACACTGAAACAGCTAGTGAATTAAAGAAATGAATGAATGATGCACACACCTGGCATTTTGAGTTAAGGTTAAAAAGATAGTTCAAGCAATTATGCTAACATCGCTGACAATAAACACAGCCTAGGGCTCACCAAATAACATGATGTTTTTGCATAAAGGGTGGACTGTTGCTCACTGTTGGAAATGTTATAACTTTTGACCAAGCTGTCACATCTTAAACAAAGACAGCAAGCTGCAGTTGTATTCCCATTAGAGCTAAATAGGGCCCAAAGCTCTCCTCTTAGCCTCATTTTTCAACACACACACACACACACACACACACACACACACACAAACAGGGCTACTGAATCACACTGGTGATGCCCCATGGGGGATCCACATGGCAAGAGGGAGCAAAAGCAGAACAAAGACAGAGATAAAGCATTCACATCTTTTCTCCCTATTGTCCGTTTTCCGCTTTTCTGATGGCTTATCATTTTCAGAAACTCTCCATGGATTCTGGTCGAGGACAAGGTAAATAATACATCAAAATGAAAAAGCAGAACTGATACTTAATGAAAAGCAGTAATGATGACTCCAGCGCTGTGTTAGAATCTTGTGTTAATGGGAGAAAAAGGTTTTATTTGTCATTTCCTTTACCCTGTCTGGGGTAAACAAGCCATCCCACTGACCTGCCACACAACATATAGGCTTAAAATGATCCTGGAGACAAACCCCGCTTCTTCTCTGATGCAAAATAATTTGCAAGAGGTAACTGACAAAAGAAGTGTCAAATGTAGATGCATAAAAACATATTCAGAATGAAGCAGCGCACTTGTGAAGGGTCAAGAGGAAAAATTATACAGGATTCATCTGGCAGTGGGTAAACAAACTATGGATCACAGTGTGATGAAAACAGCACTCGCATAGGACTTTAATACACTGTGTGTTTACATATGTGGTGTTAAATAAGCGATTTAGTAACTGCAGCATCTTCTTCAGTTAAAAATAGCACAAGGCTGGGCATTAAAGAGAGACAAAGAAAGAGAGCAAAAGGATCTTTTCTATTTTGTTTCATTGTAAATGTGGTTCCAATGGACATTTTTGGTTGAATAAAAATAGTGTATACCATGACATTTCGACTATTGTGTTGTGATATCAACCAGCCCTAGCTGGATCCATATGATAAATAGCACATTTATGGCTTTATGTCTTCAACAATAATCTCACTATTATGCTTCATGCACCAACAGAAGATGATGGTAAGAAGATCTGACTCCAGCTGTCTGGATTTATTTCAGTAATTTTACAATGCATTTTAATTCATTGTGGTGCAGGGGAAAAGTAAGTCAGGGTAACTAAGGGTACTTTTCTCCCAGGTTGACCAAGGGTCTTTTCTGTGGGGATTTCTCATCTTCTTCCTGTGCCTTTGTGAGTTTCTGCCGGAGGCTCTGGTTCTCTCCCACATTCCAGGCTTTTGCATCCTGTAAACGAGAGTCGCTGAAGTGCCCCCAAGGTGTGACTGTGTGTAATCCTGGTTACGATTAACAGCTCAGAGAATACATGGAATTATAAAGTGAAATAGATTTACATTCAATTTTGCAGGTTTCAGTTCTGGCAGGTTTTGAACCTGTAATGTTTTCTCTTCTATTGGTCTTAAGTGTCAGATTTATGCGAAGAAAAGGATACCTTTCAATTCCACAAGACAAGAATAAATCAGAGATCGTCTGCTTTTGAACACAATGTGGTGTTGTTTTTCTACTGGATTTGTCCGTTTATTTCACTAAACTAGTGAGCAATAATAAAATAGGTGTCACTGGAAACAAAAACTTTTTGTTGAGCTCTAATCAGAGCAATAAACATTAACCATTGTAAACTGCAATCTGTCATAAAATACATTTTAGGGTACAAATGCCGTGACTAGGGTGGTTACTCTAAATTCAGGACTTAGTAAACGTAATCACACAATATTCTGCTGTAGTTATTTGTATTCTTTTTTTCCTTTCATTTTTGAGTTACATTGATTTCATACGCCCTGTCCAAACTCTAAGCTTTTTATTTTTTCCAGTTCCCAAGGTATATCCAGTTCCCTTGGTGAAGTGAATGTAATTTTATATGTTTAAAAGCAAAGTTGCACTGTTTGCACCTTGGGGGAATGTAATGTACTGGGACAGTTATATTTCTATCGCTGTATTTTGGTGTTGTGTGCTTCACACTCAGCTCGATCCGATGGCTAGTTTACACAAAAGTTCCTTTTTTTGTGGGTTTTATTCTGCCAGACAATCGGCAGCTCACGTATCACATAAACCAAATGCAATGATGATTTGTATAGAAGTGTAGAATCAGAAAATGTAGAAAGCAGTGTTCAGATCTCAGCATGGCTGCCTACAGACAAGCCTGTGGAAAAAATAACCCTAAGGTATACCTGAACTCGTTAATGAAACCTACAATTTTCTAAAAGTACTGACTGGCTCATCTCACAGCACTTACAGGTATTTTTAAAGTAGGTCAATGCTTCTCTTCTCATCAAAGCAACACCGCTATGTTATCGGTAGCTTTCTTCCACACTGCAAGACTTTGAATAAAGAGGAATTAGTCAATAGCAAGAGCCTGGACATAACAACCGTAAAACTACTTTATGAGACATTATCTACCTTTGATGTCTGGATCAAGCTGACGGTGATATGAGGCATTTTCGCGTGCATTAGAGATTTCAAAGAGATACAAGGGTTCAGAAGAAGCTGCCCTTGAGTGCACCTCTTTCACTTTTCCCCCACAACTTGCAGCGCACTTCTCTCCTGCATTTATGCATGACTGGCTCTGGCCTGCCACTGCTCCTCTGCGCAGGGCGTGTATAATTCATCACAGTGCACAAACTAGCTGAAGCACTTCCATGTCTGCCATAGCTGCTTCACAGCCTTCGCTGATCAAGGCCCAGCTTGAAGAGGATGTCCAGAAAGGTGCCAACATTACCATCAAATGCTTAAAGTGAATCAAGCGTGACATCAACACCTGACTTCTCCCATACATACAGTATCTCACAAAAGTGAATGCACCCCTCACATGTTTGTAAATATTTTATTATATCTTTTGATGGGACAACACTGAAGATATGACACTTTGATACGATGTAAAGTAGTCGGCGTTCAGCTTGTATAACAGTGTAAATTTGCTGTCCCCTCAAAATAACTCAACACACAGCCATTAATGTCTAAACCGCTGGCAACAAAAGTGAGTGCACCCCTGATTGAAAAATGTCCACATTGTGCCCAATTAGCCATTTTCCCTCCCTGGTGTCATGTGACTCATTAGTGTTACAAGGTCTCAGGTTTGAATGGGGAGCAGGTGTGTTAAATTTGGTATTATCGCTCTCACACTGGTCACTGGAAGTTCAACATGGCACCTCATGGCAAAGAACTCTCTGAGGATTTGATACATTGTATCAAAGTGTCATTTTTTCAGTGTTGTCCCATGAAAAGATATAATAAAATATTTACAAAAATGTGAGTGGTGTATTCACTTTTGTGAGATACTGTGTAAGGGTACCCATACATACATGGGTACTTCAGAAAGCTATTACACATGTTATTATTACAAGCTATTACAAAAAAACTATAACAAAGTCCTTTTCAACAAAAATTTAAATTAGTTATTATGATTGCCTTGCTATAAATTTACATACAAATTCATATAAAAAGAACATAATTAGGGACATAATTACATTTATATTCAATTAAACTTTGTATCCACAGTTCTCGATTTGCCTAATGACAAACCACTTATTAATAAACATAAATGTATGTCCAGTGGTTAAGGAGTTGGCCCTGGATTGGAAGATTGTGGGTTCGATTCCCTCACCAGTAGGTTGCCCTGAGGTACCCTTGAGCAAGGTACCGTCCCCATCACTGCTCCCTGGGCGTGTTCAATAGCAGCCCCCTGCTGCACGTGTGTATGGGTGAAACGCAGAGGTTGAATTTCATTGTGTTGTGCTTTGCTGCGTTTCACAATGACAAGGGTCGTCACTTTCACTTTTTTCACTTAAATGTTTTAAGATTCACATTTCCCTCTGAATTTTGTTAGTTGTTTCGGTGAGAACATTTAGAGAAGTGGTCAAACAACATTTAAGAAAGAACTTGTGTGTGTTTCCCCGTGAGGTTTATGTTTAAGTTCTTACAGTTAAAAAAATGAAACTAGTAACTGCATCCACAAACCCTTTTATTACAGCTTCTGAGGAAGTTGGTTCTCAGGTTTTATAAGTAGGATAACTAGAGGAGTCTGCATACAGAAGAAGCTCATGCCATATTTGAACAGTAAATTATGAAGAAGGGTTGCATCAGTAAAACTGTAAAAATAATGACTTACTCAAGAGAAAAAGGTTAAAACAGCATCTCTTGAATTTCAACTAGCCTTGAGCTCTTGGTGGTCAACCCTTTTATTTAAAATGACACAAGGGGGGGCAACAAAAAAAAAAAAAAACATATGCTGCACAATGCCTTCCTCATCAAACAAATTTGATACAATGTCATTTAGTGAAAAATAGCCATAGCCATAGCCTAGAACTTCACCTGTGGTCTGTTTAGGGGAAGTGACCTTGATTTAACAATAAATCTCTCTAACCAATAGGGCAAATTATACCTTGTGGTTATTGTACCACAACATACCCTGCAGGCTCAGGCTAAGTGTAGGTGTAATAACATGCTCAGAAAATCTGCCACTGCTGCTCTTAAATCTAAAACATTTAATATAAACCATTACCAGCTGGTGTTAGTGTAAGCTATACATGATAAGTTGGCTTAACTGCACGCTTCATTTATCGTAGTTCACCAAGCCTTTTTTAAAATTTATGGCATTTAATAAAATTGCAAGAATGTTCTTTTTAGTACTACTGTGTTTATTTGGTAATTAATAATTTTGTTGCTTTTCCTGCATAAGAACTTATACAGCAACCTTATAACAAATATAGCAAACCAAACCTATAACAAATATGGCAAGTAACACCTACATTTTTATAAATATACACACACACATATATAATATTATATTTATTATAATATAATATAAATATAATTATTATAATATTCTTGATGAAGAGCTACTGGATTGCTGGGAAACTACTGCAGAAGTGATAAGGCAGACATCTAGAAATGTACTTGGTGTGACATCTGGAAAGAAGAAGGAGGATAAGGAAACCTGGTGGTGGAACCGAGAATTCCAGGAGTGTTACAAAAGAAGAGGAAGGCAAAGAAGATGTGGGACAGTCAGAGAGATGAAGAAAGTAGATACGTGTACAAGGAGATGAACCGCAGGGCGAAGAAAGCAGTGGTGAAGGCCAAAGATAAGGTGTTTGGTGAATTGTATGAGAGGCTGGACAGTAAGGAGGGAGAAAAGGACCTTTACCGATTGGCTAGACAGAGAGACAGATCTGGGAAAGATGTGCTACAGGTCAGGACGATTAAAGATAGAAATGGTAACGTACTCACAGGTGAACAGAGTGTGTTGAGCAGATGGAAGGAATACTTTGAGGGGCTGATGAATGAAGAAAATGAGAGAGAGAGAAGACTGGATGATGTGAGGATAGTGAACCAGGAAGTGTAGAAAATAAGCAAGATGGAAGTGAGGGCAGCGATGAAGAGGATGAAGAATGGAAAGGCTGTTGGTCTGGATGACATACCAGTGGAAGCATGGAGGCGTTTAGGAGAGATGGCAGTTGAGTTTCTGTTTAACACACTCTTGGAAAGTGAGAGGATGCCTGAGGAGTGGAGATGAAGTGTATTGTTATTTTCAAGAATAAGGGCAATGAATAGAGCTGTAGTAACTATAGAGGGATAAAGTTGATCAGCCACAACATGAACAGCAGTATGGTTATATGCCGTGAAAGAGCACCACAGATGCAATGTTTGCTCTGAGGGTGTTGATGGAGAAGTACAGAGAAGGTCAGAAGGAGCTGCATTGTGCCTTTGTGGATTTGGAGAAAGCATATGACAGGGTGCCTAGAGAGGAGTTGTGGTTTTGTATGAGGAAGTCTGGTGTTACAGAGAAGTATGTGAGAGTAGTTCAGGATATGTATGATGGCAGTGTAACAGTGGTGAGATCTGAAGAGGAAGTGATGGATACATTTAAGGTAGAGGTTGGATTACATCAAGGATCAGCACTGAGTCCATTCTTGTTTGCAATCGTAATGGACAGGCTGACAGACGAGGTTAGACAGGAGTCTCCGTGGACGATGATGTTTGCTGATGATATTGTGATCTGCAGTGAGAATAGGGAGCAGCTTGGGGAGAACCTGGAGAGATGGAGATATGCTCTGGAGAGGAGAGGAATGAAAGTGAGTAAAGCAAAGACAGAATACATGAGTGTGAATGAAAGGGAGGAAAGTGGAGTGGTTAGGATGCAGGGAGTGGAGGTAACAAAGGTGGAGGAATTTAAATACTTGGGATCAACAGTTCAGTGTAACGGCGAGTGTGGAAGAGAGGTGAAGAAGAGAGTGCAGGCTGGTTGGAATGGGTGGAGAAGAGTGGCTGGAGTGATTTGTGACAGACCCGTACCAGCTAGAGTAAAAGGGAAGGTTTACAGGACAGTAGTGAGACCAGCTATGTTGTATGGGTTGGAGATGTCGGCACTGACGAGAAGACAGGAGGTGGAGCTTGAGGAGTTAAAGATGCTGAGGTTTCCATTGGGTGTGACGAGCATGGAGAGGATTAGTATTGAATATATTAGAGGGACAGCTCAGGTTAGACGATTTGGAGACAAAGTTAGAGAAGCAAGGTTGCGTTGGTTTGGACGTGTCCAGAGGAGAGATGAGGATTATATTGGAAAGAGGATGTTGAGGATGGAGCTGCCAGGAAAGAGGAAAAGAGGAAGACCAAAAAGGAGGTTTATGGACGTGGTGAGAGAGGACATGCAGGTGGTCGGTTTGAAGGAGGATGCAGATGACCAGAAGAAATGGAGACAGTTGATCCACTGTGGTGACCCCTAAACAGTAGCAGCCAAAAGAAAAAGAAGAAGATAATATTCTTTATTACCAAGTAAAAATAAAGTTTTACTTTCCTTAAGTAGAATTTTCAGGTATCTTTACTTTCCTTTAATAATTGTTTTTTTCTATTTACTTTTTAGGATAGTGTCACGTGTGGGGTGTTTTTGGGGCACACTAGAGGGCGCTCTGCTCTGACTGAGCACACCGGAGCCTAAGCAGGCACAGGTGTGCATCATTGGGGCTGACTATTTAAGCCCCGATGAGTCAGAGCAGAGCGCGGTTCATTGGTTAGGCTAAGCCTAAATGTGTACGGGTGGTTCTGATTTAGATTTAGGTTTTTGGGATTTGTTTGACTTGGTTTTGGCTGCAGTTCTCCTGTTCTCAGGTTCTGCTTTGAACTGCAGCCCTTGTGTCGTGCTTTTGTAACCTGGGTACAATAAAACAGTGCTCCGAACTCCTGGCTCCACTCTGGCATCCTTCTGGTACACCGCCACCGTTACAGATAACAGGGATATTTTAATAAATATAAATAAAAATATTTTATTATATAAAATCAATGTAATAAATACTTTTTAATAAATATCAGCACTTTCTAATTCTTATACACTGCCCGTCAAAAAAAAAAGTTACACATACTCTAATATTTTGTTTCTAATATTTTCATCGATTACGGCACGCGTTTGCTGTAGCATCATTTCGATAAGCTTCTGAAACGTCACGACATTTATTTCGGTCCAGAGTTAATTTTTCGTCAAAATCTTGCAGAGATGATGGGAGAATCAGACTGCTGCGCAAAGTCTTCTCCAGCACATCCTAAGGATTCTCAATGGGGTTAAGGTATGGACTCTGTGGTGGCCAATCCATGTGTGAAAATGATGTCTCATGCTCCCTGAACCATTCATAATTTGAGTCAATGAATCCTGGCATTGTCATCTTGGAACATGCCAGTGCCATCAGGGAAGAAGAAATTCACTGATGGAATAACCTGGTCATTCAGTATATTTAGGTAGTCTTTATGTGCCATTTATCTTTATGTGCTGACCTCATTCTTTGGGCACATAATGTTGCTAAACCTAGACCTGACCGACTGCAGCAACCCCAGATAGCACTGCCCCCTCAGGCTAGGCACTAGGCATGATAGGTGCATCACTTCATGCGCCTCTCTTCTTACCCTGATGCTGTCATCACTCTGAAACAGCTTAAATCTGGACTCATCAGATCACATGACCTTCTTCCATCGCTCCAGAGTCCAATCTTTCTGCTCCCTAGCAAATTGAAGCCTTTTTTTATGATTAGCCTCACCGATCTGTGGTTTTCTTAAGGTTACACAGCAGTTTCGTCCCAATCCCTTGAGTTCCCTTCACACGGTGCAGGTGGAAATGCTCTTACTTTCACTATTGGGTGGTGGTCTAGTGGTAGGGTACTGGCCTACAGACCTATGGCTCCAAAGGTGCCAGGTTGAAATTCCACCTCTGGCACTACCACCACTGGGTCCCTGAGCAAGACCCTTAACTATGAGTGTCTCCAGGGGGACTGTCCCTGTAATCAAGACATGGAAGTCGCTCTGGATAAGAGCGTCTGCTAAATGCCGCAAATGTAAATATTGAACACAGTCGTGAGTTCTGCTGTTTTTTTATGATTTGATTTCATCAAACATTTAAGTGTTCGCCGATCACGGTCGTTCAAGATTTTCTTCTGACCAAATTTCTTCCACAAAGATGATGGCTCCCCAAGATCCCTTGACTTTTTAATAATGCGTTGGACAGTTCTTAACCCAGTTTTAGTAGTTTCAGCAATCCCCTTAGATGATTTCTTAGATAATGCATGCCAATAATTTGATCCTTCTGAAACAGATTGACATCTGTTCCATGACCACAGGATGTGTCTTCCAACATGGTTGTTTAAGTAATGAGAAGCTACTCACTGCATCAGTTAGGGTTAAATAACTTAAATGCAAATGCAGAGTTAAATGCAAAAAGTTTCAGCTGAAACATAATCCTCCATGCAGTAATCATCCAATGGGAGGCTCTTACCTATTTGCTTTGTTAAATCCAGGTGGTGGCTTTTTTGGACAGGCAGTGTATTTTCAAAATGACTCATTATTTTACTTTTCATGCATATGAGAGGAATTATTCATTTTATTATTGTGCTCCTTTTTAACATCAAGAATAATTTCAAGGACCTTTTGAATAATTTATTGACACTTTTCCTCTCTGTTTGTCCTGATTTTGCCTGATCTGTAGCCCATTAACTTGCTAAATATATTAGTAGAGCTGAAAAGCATGTGGATCCAGTTAACTAGCAAATCTCTCACTTACTCATTTTCTTTGCTGCCTGTCCTGATTAGGGCTGCCTATTCCAGCTCTCACAGGGCGAAAGGCAGGGAACACCCTGGACAGGTCTCCAATCCATCAGATAGCAGACACACAAACAAGCACACCCACACATACTCGCACCTAGGGGGCAATTTAGCATCTCCAATCTACCTCCAATCTGACTCTGACTCCAATCCACTGTGGTGGATTGGACTGGACGTAAACACAGAATCAAGATTACAGAAAGTTCTTAAACATAAATTTGCAACACACAAGCATAAACCAAACACAGTACTCACAATGTAGGAGCACACACCACAACGACACAGCAGACAAAAATAACCGATGTCTCTGCACTGACTCACTGAGTTCTATATACCTTTAGATTAACAAGGCACCAGGTGTGCCCAGTCAGGGCATAGTGGTGCCAAACATGACACTGATGTTCATCTGTTTGGACGGTGGGAGGAAACCAGAGCATCCAAAGGAAACCTGGGCAATAATAAAATAAATAAAATATGAAATATGACTATGATGGAGCACTAGTGGCTTGTATAAACTTGAACCCACAGAGGTAATTCTCATTATTTGTTATAGACTGTTTATTGTGGTATTTGAAGTTAGAATGGGTTCAGCTCTCCTTGCATGGTTACATCCTGTGGAAAAGTCTTTTAAAGGCTATTTCAGACTATTTCAGCCTGTTCTGTTTGGAAAATTCACAGCATTGTTATCAGGTTAATCAGATAAAACAGGCTGTATAGAATAAAGATTTTTACGTTTCTGTATAATGATGAACACTTTTTCATTGCTACATTATGGTTAAAACATAATGAACATTATATTTTCCATAAAAATTATGAATAGTTTTGGCTTTTGTGTGTGTGTGTGTGTGTGTGTGTGTGTGTGTGTGTGTGTGTGTGTGTGTGTGGACAAAGTAGCTCAGGGCAATAGCTGGGCTTCATATATCAAAGCAAGTGAACAATCAGTTACACTAAAAAAATGGCTCTGGGCATACGGCTCAATCAATACATAAACTACCCACTGCGTCTCCTGTGGAGCTAGAGGAGCTGACAAGCCTCTTAACGAATGGACAATGTCTGCAGCCAAAGCAGCGACTCAGCATTCTCTCTTCCACAGAGAGCTCATTCTACCCTTCAATCTTTCCTTCCCTTCATCTGCCACTCACTATGCGCCACGCTCTCACTTCTTATCAAAATCTTTTCACCTTTGACTTAGACCACTTGCCCCCAGACTTTATACTCTTAGTTATATCATTGCACTATATTTCTCTACATGTGTCTTTTTTCATCCCTTTTTCTTTTAGTCACCCCTCTATTTGTTTTTGATTATTAGAAGTCATACCTTAAAGAAGCTGAGATTTGTATTGGGACTGATGAGAATGGACAGGATTAGGAACAAGGTTATTACAGGAACAGCCCAGGTTGGAGGACTGGAGGCAAAGTCCCAGGGCCTTCTTACTGAGGCCACAGTGCAACACATTGTACTCCCATGCCACCATCTCAAGTCAACCTTAAAGAAAACGTATTTTTTCCCTAAATATCAACACATCAACACCTTACTTTTTGTTCACTCCTTAAAAGTTTTGGGGATTCTAAGCAGTGAACATACATATATATATATATAAACAGTACTGTGCAAAAGTTTTAGGCAGGTGTGAAAAAATGCTGTAAACAAAGAACGCTTTCAGAAATGGAAGTGTTAATCATTTATTTTCATCAATCAACAAAATGCAGTGAATGAACAAAAGAGAATCTAAATCAAATCAATATTTAGTGTGACCACCCTTTGCCTTCAAAACAGCATCAGTTCTTCTAGGTACACTTGCACACAGTTTTTGAAGGAACTCGGCTGGTAGGTTGTTCCGAACATCTTGGAGAACGAACCACAGATCTTCTGTGGATGTAGCTTCCTCACATCCTTCTGTCTCTTCATGTGATCCAGACACACTGGATGATGTGGAGATCAGGGCTCTGTGGGGCCAGAAGAACTGATGCTGGTTTGAAGGTTAAAGGTAGTAACACCAAATATTGATTTGATTTAGATTTTTCTTTTGTTCGCTCACTTTGCATTTTGTAAATTGATAAAAATAAACAATATTTATTTATATTTCTAAAAGCATTCTTTGTTTACAGCATTTTTTCACACCTGGCTATATATATATATATGCTCCTTGTTTTAAGTCACCAGACTGCACTTAGTGACTCATTATTAGCAGGGTCAGGTATGTTAAATTAGGTCAAATCAGAAAAATGTGTGGTGCATTTCCCTGGGCAGGGAGTGAGGAGAATGAAAGTTTTTAAAATCGCAGGGCTAATGAATTTAGTCCGGGTAATGAATGCAGCAGATTCTTTCTATTGCACAGGCTAAATTGCTTTCAGATTGAATTGTCTGCTAGAGATGGCAAAAATCAGGCAGGCACATCATTGGTTACCCCCCTATGCCCCAAAGGACACCAGACAGTGCCGCTATGATGGAATGGCAGCATTAGTGGAAGCAACCCTGTCTTCAGTTTTAAAGCTCAGGTTGTAATGGATGGTGAAAGGTGCTTCTTCTGAGATTAAAAGGTTAATGAGCATTTACTTCCAGAGTTCCATTCTTCTTTTTCTTTCAGCTGTTCCTGTTTAGGGGACGCCACAGTGGACCCCACAGTCATCTGTTTCCATTTCTTCCTGTCTTGTGCATCTTCCTCCTTCAAACCGACCACCTGCATGTCCTCTCTCACCACATCCATAAACCTCCTCTTTGGTCTTCCTCTTCTCCTCTTTCCTGGAAGCTCCATCCTCAACATCCTCCTCCCAGTATAATCCTCGTCTCTCCTCTGCACATGTCCAAATCAACACAACCTTGCTTCTCTAACTTTGTCTCCAAATTGTCTAACCTGAGCTGTCCCTCTAATATTCTCATTTCTAATTCTGTCCCTCCTCGTCACACCCAACGAACATCTCAGCATCTTTAGGTCCGACACCTCCAGCTCTGCCTCCTGCCTTTTCATCAGTTCCACCGTCTCCAACCCATACAACATAGCTGGTCTCACTACTGTCCTGTAAACCTTCCCTTTTATACTCGCTGGTCTGTCATAAATCACTCCAGCCACTCTTCTCCACCCATTCCAACCAGCCTGCACTCTCTTCTTCACCTCTCTTCCACACTCACTGTTACTCTGTACTGTCGATCCCTCCAGAGTGTCTGCCATTGTTATCGCTAAAGCAGGCTAAACTTTTGGAAATAAATGGGCAGGCACCGAATTGTTTAAAGTTACCTATAATAAAAATAGACACTTGTTGAGTAGTTCAACAAAGGATCAGGTTTCAGCATCGGAAGAGAAAAGTGGTATTGTTCCATTCCTAACAACCATATTTAGATTTTTGCTAGAAGGATTAAAAACCTCATCTTCCCATTCAGGTGTCAGAAAAGGTGACACCTGCACTGCCATTTAAGGTTATGTATTACCTAGCCAGATTCATTTCCATCAAAATTAAAAAGTAAAAAGGGACAAAGTGAAAAAACAGCCTGTGCCCCAATGCCCCTTCCTTTCTGCAATGTCTTGGGATCCACATTCCAAACCCCTCATTTCAATTAAGAAGCCATTGCTTTCGAATGCCAGTGGGGACGTCTCGGCCCAGCTAAGGAGGCAGCATCTCTTAGCAGAGGCCATTGTGACCTGATTTCCCACAAGACGAGCTGTCAGATTGCTCCTTCCTTATTGGGTTCTTTCTTTCTTACTTAAGCATTCTTTATCTGCTGTGGGCTTTTGTAATTGAAGTTTTGGGCTTGACTCTCTGCTAGACTCCTATCTCTCCTCTTCCTTCATTCTGTCTTTGGTTGCAAGTATGTATGTATGTATGTATGTTTCTTTCATTCTTTAAGAAAGACTAATAAGTTTAAATATACATTTCCAATAACAAACTGACACCAATAAAAATAAACCTTAATGAATTAAGTTTTTACTTAAGTAATTGAGTGTATTCAATTGATTTAAGCAGTCATAATGTAAGCCTTTGTGTAGCCACAATTACTCACATCACTCTGTCAGCATCATCCACATCCTGCTATGTCAACATTGTGTGTGTGTGTGTGTGTGTGTGTGTGTGTGTGTGTGTGTGTGTGTGTGTGTGTGTGTGTGTACCACTGGTTCATGCAAGGTCTACATCCAACAAAGATCTGACAAAAAGGATCAGGTCAGTCAGGGCAAAGCAGTGAAAAAATCCATCCCCTTCCTTGTTACTCTCATCCTTTCATTCCTTTTTTTCACTTTCTCACAGGACTGCTCGGAATGATCCTCCTCCCAAGGCCAAATGACAGTACCTCGTTACACAGGCTCTCTCATAACACTTTCCTTGCCCACTGAACCTTCATCACACGTTAACAGCGAAGTTTTCCCATTAGCCTATCAGGCACATCCATCCTATTCAGCGGCCATTACTGATGGGAATGAAATGGTGTAGAGTGAGCAAGTCGGCAGATCGCCGCCTCAGAGGCTGTAAATCTACCATGAGTAAAACAGTTCTGTATGGCAAGTGGCTTCGATCTCCAATCTTAAGATGCAGTCGGAGTGAACACAATCCAGTTGGTGGAAAAAAAAAATTATGAAAGCCAAGTCTCTCGAACAGGGAAATACATGGGAAGCTGCACCCACAAGCAGTTCACAAAGTACATTTAGTAAATTCATAAATACATTTTATGCAAATTCAAGCCATTATATAAAACTGTGTGGTCTCTATTTTTTTTTTATAAAAAAAAAAAAAACAACAACTAAATGGTAAAACTACTGATTACTTTTACAGACAGTGCTGAAATACACGCAGTGCTGAAATACATTCCAAGAACTAGCTAAGACTCCACCATCACATGACACCACCAACACTGAGAAGGTGAAGATTAGCATAAATCATGTGAAGCCAGCTTCTGCATCTTTTTAAACTATTGTTAACGCGACATAAAAAAGCTGACTTCTGTGCTGGCTAGCAGTACAGTCACATGAAAGAGGGTTATAACCTCCTAAGCAAGAGAGAGCAAAGCTATTTGTCCGCTCTTGGACTCCCAGTCATGGATGGTTACGGCATCTCTTCATGATCGGGCCAATGCCTCAACAAAAATGCATCATTTGGGAACGTAAAAAGTGGAGATTTAAAATAATGTTTAGATAATAAATTGAACATTTTTGACTTCAATACGAGGAAAAGGTTTTTAATGATGTGGCACAAATAAGCTCTTGTTTTTCATAATGCAATCATTTCTCTGGAATAAGCAGCATCATATTGTCTGTACTTGGACAATTTCCACTTAGACAAAACTAATTTCCACTACACACTCCACATAAGGCATGAGTATTGAGAATCTGCAATTTTCACTAAGGGGTGAACAAAAGATGAGAACTCATGTAGACACATTGTCTAGTTACAATCAATCTGGTGTCTGGCCAAATCTCATTCACAAGACAATCATGACACACACTCAGAAATAAACAAACATTATATGCACACACATAAGCTGCCAGCTGGATATGTCAAAAGCAGCGAAGTGTTACTTTGGGGCTGGACTAATCCTAGCCAAGCATTAGCCGCTTGCTCCCTCACCGTTGTGCAACAGCTTCCTGTAATCACATAAGCTGTTGACAACTCAAGCAGTGTTCTTATTTGTCTGGAAATAACAACTTCTTCATCTTCCACAAGCTCTTCCTCACTCTTCCAAAGGCAATTCCCTCAGTATGTAATACAGACATGGCGGGGAACTAGGACACTGACAGAAGTACAAATGTGATTATAATGGCTTATAATGAATTATCTGAGATATACCCAGAACCTCCTGTAAAACCAGTGAGACTGGATCCACTTAGGAACTGACTACAATGATTATTTCCTCCCCAGAAAATGTATAAATAAATAAACACTATGGGGAATCAAGAGAAGAGAAGAGAGCGACCATCTAAGTATCAGAAAAGCAAGCTAAAGTAAGTATAAGTAAAGCATTCCTGCTATTTTTTTACCACAGCCTGCCAGATTCAAAGAAACACTATGGTACACGTAAAACAGCTAACATGGATAACAGTACATTGGCCTAAGTGGGCAAAAGGCAGCTCTAATAATGAGTCAGATTATCCTCCCTATGTTGACCAGACAAATGAAAAAGCCTTGATTGAAAACAACTTACATTTATATATTTAAATTTATTTGTTTATTTTCACTAATTATACTTTATACTGTGTCAGAAAAGAAAGTCAGTTTAGGTCAGACGTTGGGACCAACTAAGCCAAAAATAAAGCCTAACAATACATAAGTCTGGCAATGACTGGCGGATTAGTGTCTTCACTAAACTTAAAGTAAACCCTGACTCCACGGGGTGGGGCGGGGGGGTGGAAGATGTCATTGTATAAACTGCTAGGAAGTGGACATTGCATAACTTTGTAGAAACTATAAAGTTTTGAATTGTTTTCTTTACAGTGTAGACAGAGTCAGAGGGTTCTGTGTTCGGTAAGGCATGAGATCTGATTCACTCTAAGATTCTTGTTTAGGGCAGGGCAGTTGACCAAGAGAAAACTACTAGCCAAACTACTTGTCTTTATTGAGCAAAAGCCATTTGATTTTTTACTATGTGAAAAATAGCCAGATCTTTACAAGGCTGTGGTCGTACTGCAGAGTGTGTCTTGTATATATGTGCATGTGCACCTGATGTAGGGGGGCAGCAACTCCGCTGGAATAATCTGCACACCAATGAGTCGTGGCAGAAGTGTGTAGCGCGTGGCTGATGAAAATTTAATGGCCCCTCACCTTTATTAATGGCTACTGAAGAAAGGAGAAGGTGGGGGCACCACATGGACCAAAACCAACATCTGTTCGAAAAAAAGCCTCCATCAGCAATTTTCCAGGTATTTTTTTTTTCTTTTCTTAAGGGCAGGGGTGTCCGCCCAAAGGCAAAAAAGTAGGACGCAGGCGATGCCTCTTGTGGCATAGCTGGCAGGGAAAGTGTACCAGCACACATAAAGAAAAGACACTAGACACAATACTGCTGATACAGACCAGATTTGTAGCAGAACCAGCTGAAAGCTGCAAAAACCTTAAGAAGTTGTCAAAGCGATCAAACCAAATATACAACAGAATCCTGATAAAGAAACACCATTTTCAGTTTAATGTATGTGCACCACATCAGTCTCTCTTGAGCCTTGTTTAAAATTGTTGGGCAAAAAAGCATTTTAATACTGCAACAGTGCAGTAATACTGCCGCAAGGCAGCCGTGGCCTAGTGTTTAAAGAGTTAAAGAGCCCCAGGATTGGAAGATTTTTGGGGTTTGAATCCCAGACCAGTACATTGCCCTGAGGTACCCATTTGCAAGGTACTGTGCCCATCACCGCTCCCTGGACACTTTTAATAGCTGCCCCCTGCTGCATGTTGTGTTTGGGTGAAAAGCAGAGGTTGAATTTTGTTGAGGCTCACTGTGTGCTGTGCCGTGTTTCACAATCACAAAAAATTGTCACTTTCACTTTTTAAAATAGATTTTAGTTATGAGTGTGCATCTTTCTCTGCAGCTCCAGTCTATGTGCATCTGTGGAAGCAAAAGCACCTTAAACACTTTCAGGCTTGTAAAAGAATGAATATATTCCTTGCATCTCTCCATGCTGCTATGCTAACAAGGCTCATTAATAAGTGATGCGCTAGCATCTCAGAGCAAACAGTCATGCCCACTCAGCAATGCATGTGGATATAAACACATCACAGTGGTTTCCTTGATCCGGCTCTTCCATTCTTTAGAGTCGAGGAAGAGCAAAGCATTAAGCATCAATTTTCTTCTAGCCTTCACAATTCCACTGAATCAAAAAGAATGGCGTTGCGATTTATTAATATCGCCTTTCAAATGCTAATTTCTTCTTCTTTTTTTTTTACCTTCATACATAAATCATAACTCCCGAGGTTGTTGGTGTTTCCGAGCAGTGAGATTGCTTTTATGGCACAAAGAGGGGTGGAACGAGGCTGCCTTCTGTGAGGGAGCCTGAAATGAAAAGGGGCTTTTTTAAAAGCTGGACAGCTATGTAAAGGAACTCGGGTTTTAGGCAAGGACGCAGGAAAAAAGTTGATGGACGGTAAATTCCTAAAAGACTTGTGTTGGATTGTGTGTGTTTTGTTTACTACACCCTTAAAAGAGTTTAATCCTTTACCTTGAAGTAATTACAGAAAAAATGAGGCCTAGTGAAAGAAATGAAGTCTAGAAGGTTTTTTTTTGCTTTTGTAAGTTTATAGGCATATAGGTGTAATCCTGTCTGCAAACGGCCGTGTGTCTGCAGGTTTTAATTTCAACAAATCAGGAGCAAACCTGACATCACTTGTTAAATCAGTGGGTCCAAATCTTCAAAGACAGTATAGATAATGTCAACTCTAAAAAATTGTTGCCACTTATTTCAAGAGCAAGGTCAGTGCTACAGAGGTAATAGTGTGACTTTTTTGGCTGCAAATACTTTTTTTGGTGAAAAAGTTTTTTTTTGAGATTTAAAGCTTGAACACTAAATGCAATTATTTAACTTTACCAACGTAAATGAACTACAGAAATATGTGTCTAGCGTAAACTGATTTTTTATTGATGTTTACGGATGAAATTCAGCAGCTGCGCATTGCCTTCTAACATGAGCTTTTTTTTTTGTTGTTCTTTCTAAAAATGATCATTGTTCATTGTCCCTTTAAGGCCATTTCATTTACATCAACATTATTTATATATAAACATTTATCCTGAAAAGCAATTCCTTGTACATGTCCTAGAACAACAAGTAAGTTCTTTACCCCAAGTTGGATTCCTAAATAACAGAGCCGTCTGCAGGCAAAACCTTGCCAGGCAAGGAGATGAACTAGGAGGACTTATAGGCCCATATGATGTTAAGGTTGTCCTTGCTTTTTTAAACAAAAGAATTTAATGTAGCATGTGAACAGTTAATAAAGTTTCCAAATAAACCATTAATTTTCATTCGTGCCCACTTACGCTGTTATAAGGAGTGTTCCAGCCTGGTCCGCTATTTGAAGGGACGATACACAACCAAGCAAATCAGAACACAGGTCATTTACCTTTATCTTAAAGACACGGTGACCATGCTGGTAATCGATGCTTAAAAATCATTTATGACGTGTGAAAGTGGAGCTCAGTGTAAAAAATGTAATGTATGCAAAGAAATGGGCCCTTTAATCTAGAGTAGAATTATTCCAGTGTTGTAGTAATTTCATTCACTTCACTGGGGAAGGCACTCATCCTGAAAAATGTGGTTATAATCTTCTTACATATCTGTGTGCAATATTCAGAGAAGGCACAGTTTATCAATCACCTGATAAATGAGCCCACCGTGGGCCCCGCACAGCAAAGTACAAGAACGTGGCTATTAACTACATTATCGATGAGTTTGGTGGCTGTGTGAAAGAACTCATTCTCCAGAGTCAATATTCCATATAAAGCTCTTCTCAAAAACAGAAGCGAGCAAACGACAAGATCATTATGTCAGCACATTAAAAGTGACACAGACAGTTACATATCCTGTCTTGCCTGAGTGTAAACAAAGCAATCAACATCACAACACTTCTCTCCGGGCTACTGTACCAGGTCTCGCAGAAAGCGTTGCCTATGAATTTGAGTTGGGACAAAACATGGCCTCTTAAACACGTTGTCTGTGCTTCAGAGCGAATCAGGAATGATTTGTCCACGCATCCATCCATTATCTATGCCACTTATCCTAACCAGGGTCAGAGGGGGTGCTGGAGCTCATCCCAGCTCTCACAGGGCAAAAGGCAGAGAAGCACAGGTCACCGGCCCATCATTGGGCAGACACACAGAGACAAACAGTCAGAATAAAATGACTAAAATACTTTATACCAGATAAACAATGCATTTGATTGCATTCTGCCATAAGAGCATTACTGAGATAAGATGATCTCTCCCCTTGGTATTGTATGGTGTTTTTTCACTTCAGCGAACCTTTCAAAGGTTGAAAGACCTTTTGCCTGAATGCAATAAATGGAAGCTGCTGGCACTAATTTTGAAGAGATTCTTGATACTTTTGGACACATTGTGTAATTGATCCCTGTGTCAGTGGCAGCAGTGATGCTATTACAGCATGGCTATCCCGTCCTCGCCACCATTATTTATTTGATCCACTGTGGAGATCCTGAAGAGGGGCGATGTCCATCCTCTGTCTGGGCCTGCAGGAGTGAGGCTGGGTGCACGCAGAGCAGTCGAACAGCATAATGGAGGGGTGCTGGCACTTTTTCCCACCTGAAACCCCGCGGGGCTTGTTGGACAAATGAAAACGGTGCTTTTTCAACTAAATCTGAACTCAGATGGGTTAGTGAAAAAAAAGTTTCGGAACTTTTTCAGAGCGCTTCACATCCCGGGCGGTCTGATCTATGGGCTGTTCGAACAGCCTCCGACTCACACCGTGCGCCAGACTGCAGGAAAACCCCATCAGAGCCGGGAGAGGGCTGTGCTCAGACCTAAGTAAAGTTGGCAGTGGGTTCAACATTCGCCAGACATTCGGTTAAATTTTCCTTATTTACTGAACTAAAATAAGCCAGAAACAGGCACCTGTCACTTTCACAAATTCAACACTGTTTGTGAAATTCACTACACACTTTAATTAGTCAAACAACACCTTCAATTAATTGTGAAAATATGAAACGTTACCGCTGCTTCTGTAAACCTTCTGAAAGTCTGCGATTTTCAAAATAAAAGTCACATGAGAAGCAATTTTGCATGATTCATATACATTATTTAGTAAATAGATGACATATAGCTGGCTCTTTATTTACCTTCTTCTGAAAGAACATGACTGGAACTGTATATTTCATGCATGCAGACACTTGTGAAACCTAAACTTAATTTGTGAAATCAAATTAAATACCTCATATCCGTTATTTCCTATATACCTGCCTTATAGGCCATCATAACACATTTAAATCAATACCTAGCACAATTATTTCACCTTTTTCTGAAGAACATATGACTGGTACTCTATATTTCATGCATTCAGACACTTGTGAAACCTAAACTTAATTGTGAAATCAAATTAAATACCTCATATCAGTTATTTCCTATATACCTGCCTTATAGGCCATCATAACACATTCAAATCAATACCTAGCACAATTATTTCACCTTCTTCTGAAAGAACATGACTGGAACTCTATATTTAATGCATTCAGGCACTTGTGAAACCCACACATTATTTGTGAAATCAATTTGTATACCTCATATCCATTATTTCGTATATCCTGCCTTATAGGTTTATTTTAATAACACATTAAATCAATACCTAGCACAATTATTTCTGCTTTCTGAAAAGAACATGACTGGAACTCTATATTTCATGCAATTCAGACATGGCCAAACCTAAACTTAATTTGTGAAATCCAAATTAAATACCTCATATCCGTTATTTCTATATACCTGCCTTATAGGCCATCATAACACATTCAAATCAATGCACCTAGCACAATTATTTCACTTCTTCTGAAAGAACATGACTGGAACTGTATATTTCATGCATGCAGACACTTGTGAAACCTAAACTTAATTTGTGAAATCAAATTAAATACCTCATATCCGTTATTTCCTATATACCTGCCTTA
This sequence comes from Hepsetus odoe, assembly GCA_017165825.1. Classification (NCBI taxonomy): domain Eukaryota; kingdom Metazoa; phylum Chordata; class Actinopteri; order Characiformes; family Hepsetidae; genus Hepsetus; species Hepsetus odoe. The sequence continues at coordinate 3,576,452 of CM029371.1, forward strand.
TAGGCCATCATAACACATTCAAGTAATACCTGTACATTTATTTTCACCTTCTGAAAGAACATGACTGGGACACTCTATATTTCATGCATTCAGACACTTGTAGAAACCCACATTATTTGTGAAATCAATTTGTATACCTCATATCCATTATTTCGTATATCCCTGCCTTATAGGTTTTATTTTAATAACACATTAAATCAATACCTACTTTAATTATTTCACCTTTTTCTGAAAAGAACATGACTGGAACTCTATATTTCATGCATTCAGACACTTGTAAAACCTAAACTTAATTGTGAAATCAAATTAAATACACTCCTCCGTTATTTCTATATACCTGCCTTATAGGCCATCATAACACATTCAAATCAATACCTAGCACATTTATTTCACCTTTTTCTGAAAGAACATGACTGGTACTCTATATTTCATGCATTCAGACACTTGTGAAACCTAAACTTAATTTGTGAAAATCCAAATTAAATACCTCATATCCGTTATTTTCTATATACCTGCCATATAGGCCATCATAACTTTTATTAAAATCAATACCTAGCACAGATTATTTCACCTTTTTCTGAAGAACATGACTTGGTACTCTATATTTCATGCATGCAGACACTTGTGAAACCTAAACTTAATTTGTGAAATCCAAATTAAATACCTGTATCGTTATTTCCTATATACCTGCCTTATAGGCCATCATAACACATTCAAATCAATACCTAGCACATTTATTTCACCTTCTTCTGAAAGAACATGACTGGAACTGTATATTTCATGCATTCAGACACTTGTGAAACCCACACATTATTTGTGAAATCAATTTGTATACCTCATATCCATTATTTCGTATATCCCTGCCTTATAGGTTTTATTTTTAATAACACACATTAAATCAATACCTAACAATTATTTCACCTTTTTCTGAAAGAACATGGCTGGAACTCTATATTTCATACATTCAGACACTTGTGAAACCACACATTATTTGTGAAAATTAATTTATATACCTCATATCTGTTATCTTGTATATACCTGCCTTATGAAGCTTATGATAATTCTTCTAAAGTATCTAATAAGTTTCCTGAAACATTACTAGACTGCTACATATCTCATACATGTTTTAATATGTTTTAAACTTTGCCTCATAATCAACATTTTTGGTCTATTTAACAGACAAGGAATACATTTTTGGTAAATATATTTTTTTTAATATGTAAAATATAAAAGTAAAAAAAGGAAAATAGAAGTTTTCCCAAGGTAAATAGGAATGGGAGAAACCTTAACAGAAACACATATTACAGTTACACATGGGGTCTTAGGCAATAAGTTTATTTTTACAAAATGCATTCAGTATGTCAGAGACAGAATATAAATGACCAAATTCAATCTAAAATGTTTAGTGACCAATCTTTAACACGTTCACAGAAATGTACACATTCAATCCTTTGTTGGTGGTTGACTGTCTTAGTGCTGCTGGATTGTTTCACAGTGAGTACAAACCCAGTGATGTGTATTCTGTGAGAAGTACTCCCAGTCTTTTGGAGAGAAAGGCATTTCTCGTGAAACCAGTAATTGCACTGGCTACACACTGAATCTGCAATAAAAGAAAGTAAATTATCTTTCAAGGCATAGATGCACATGAAGGAAGAATTTCAATGATAGAAATCTCACCCAGAGAGTGTGCGCGGGGTAGGATTTCCGTCCACATAAATGACACAGATCATCTAGAGGCTCTTAATCAGATCAATTAACAGATGAGAAGGATTCTTCCACATTTGTATATCAGGTTTAGCTGTTATTTTATTATTAAGTATTCATTTCCAAATTGACTTAATTGGGCTGATCAGTGGTTTATTTTACTCAGATACTATCCAGAGAGTTAAAATGTAATAATTTAAGCTATATAATCCATAACTAGTTTAATTCTTTATCTTGATCATTTTTTTAGTGAGCATTACCTGAGTTTTCCAAAATTTCACTGCCGATTTCAAGTCTGCGCTTTGCAACCTGTTCCGGGCTGCTCCCAATGTTGATGTGTCCAGGCAAATCAGGAAAGGAGGAAATAATGCTGGATCCCATCTGTAGGAAATAATGTAAACATTAACAAACAATATAATAACAACTTCTGCATCTGAGTTTGGCAGATATGAAAAGACTTTGATGAAATTGATTTCAAAAGAATTATTTTTGCTCTCTTACTACCAGAGTGGCAAATATGAATTGGCCAAACAACTGTGCGGAAGAATGTATTTACATAGCAGGTATGTTGGACCTGCGTGGATATATAGACTATTCATATTAATTTGCTGCAGCATTCAACAGCATTCTGACCTCCCATCCGCAAAAATCCCACAGCATTACCATCCATCTGTGTCTGCTGTGTTGGGATGCTGCAGGCTGCCAGACAATATCAACCCATTCTTCTTTTCCCAGCACATTTCTCCGTCTCTTGAACAGGACACTTAAAAACATGAATATGTATAGTAGAACAAAAACATGCACTGAGGCAGTATGGGTACCAGGCTCTATGCCACAAATCATTTCATGTACATAATCCAAGTGAGGAGGCTTAGTTCCCCCAGCCAACCCCTAGCCAGTAAGTCCTAACCTGCTTCTGTTTGATGTTGGCCTCAACAGAGCTTAATAAAGACATAATATTTAAATTTGTGAATCATTTGAATGTGACAAGCATGCAAAAACAACAGATCAGGAAACACTTTTTCAAAGCACTATATGTGGTACTGCGGGCATCATTGAGCCGTGACCTTGAGCCGTGACCTTGAGCTTGCACTGGTGTAGACTCCAAATTGTAAAGTAGCAGGGAAAACAATGCTTTGTAATCATAAAGCAATGCTTTTTTGCAGTGGAGTTTAAGTTTCTCTGGATTTTGTTGGGAAGAATGGAGCAGGATGTTGATAGTAAGACCAATGCAGCATTTGCACTGATACAGACACTGCACCAGTCTTCTGAGGTAAGGAGACTATGCTAAGGAGGCTATGCAAAAAGCAAAAGCTGTCAAAATACTGCTGGATATATGTTTCAAGGATGCATAATGAACCCCTCTTAGTTAAGGTGTTCCGGGCATTTTCAAATTGGAGGAGGAGACCTGGGGCAGACTGGTCACACTCTGGGGTTCAGTCTCAGCTGGCTCAGGAACCTTGCTGTCTCCCCATAAAAGCTGGGAAGATGGTTGGGGCAAAGAAAGACTTAGCAGCAGCTGAGCTGGAGCTGCGAACTCCACTACCTGAACTCCAGAAAAGTAACCATAAATTTATGAATGGATGAATGGATAAGGATTTCAAAGTCAGATTGTGATAATAAACAAAAAAGTATTATCTGTAAAATATACTTAACGAGAACCTTTCAGCTGCTTGCCTTCTCTGGTTCATTATGTCCAAGAGGGTCAAGGACATATATCCTTCTTAAATGTGCATTGAGGTACTGCAGAGAATCAATCTGAATGTTACCCACAGCATGATGATTAGCCATTCCCTCTCACTGTACAATTAAACTGAAAATAAAACCACTCTTTACATAGACACTGTTGTTGATAGTTGATGTAATGTTATGCAATAATATATAAATAAATGTAAATTAGTAATTTTATATCAATATAATACCATGACTTAAATTAGGAACATATGTAGTTTAATACTGTACCATGTAAAAATTATTTCTTGTTTAACAACTTTAACTCCATAAATAGGCACCACAGACAGCCTCCAATAAACATTGAAGTAAATCACTTATTACATTAAATAAACATACACATATACGTACACACACACAGAGTACTAATTTGGACCAGTATCCTTTTTAATAGGTATTTCTAAAAATTGTGTAAGCAAACATGTTCCAGGATATTCAAATATAGACCTTTCACTTCACTTTCTCTGAAAATTTAGAGATTAAATAAATAAATATATCAGTAAATATTGCACACACACACATATATATATATATATATATATATATATATATGTAAAATCTCTTACCACTAAGATCCAGTGACCACCTGTGTTGCATGCACCAATGATGCCTTGATACTTTGATGAATTAACCTGTAACACACAGTTCCTATCCAGTGTTTGCAGTTTGTATACAAGCTAACACGAAAAGAGAATTCTTTCAGTGTTTGGGTTTCATTCATCATACAGATGAATATAGTGAATATGAGGCAATATATTTTCCAGCAGGCTAGCCAGCTCAGTTTTTCTTTTTCACAGTTTTTCTTTTATCCCTTGAAACATGATCAGCGTGTTTTGTGGCACACATTTCTCTTGTAGTTATTAAATAATAAAGCTTGAGATTGCTTTATTTACTGTACTAGTAATATGGTACTGGTATCAATTAAATAACAGGTTACACAAGTTGGAGTCTATACTCTAATTAAAGAAAATCATTTATCATCATTTTCAAATGAAATTATTATACATATTTATGTATCTTTATATTTTTTAAATGAGTAAATGAAGTTAAAGAAAATACTAGGTGATACATATCTTTGATTTACATTTTAGGGCATTTATCAGGCGGCTCTTATCCAGAAGGCGACTTCCATATCCTGATGCAGGACAGTCCCCTGGAACCTCAGGGTTAAGGTCTTTGCTCAGGGACCCAGTGGTGGTAGTGCTGGGGTGGGATTCGAGGCCTGGAACTTCACTGGTCACAGGCAAATTACCCACCACTAGACCACCGCCACCCTTACATTAGTTACATATTGATTGATTACATACTAGAAATGAATAAAGCAACATTCTGATAAAACATACCTTGCCAAGGCGTTGCCTTGTAAATGCTTCTTGGTCACCCCTAATGATTACTCCCCATAGTAAAGGAGTTTAGGTGATACAATTCTTTCCTCGTTTACTTTTGTTCCTCTGAATTTGAAAAGTAAATTTCAATGACCTGAAAATAAGGTAAAACATAAAATAAATGATCATACATTTCTATCACTGTGTGCGCATGTAATCTGCGACCGAGAAAGTAAATGTAAAAATGATCACCTCCCCATAAATGTCCTCATTCAATCTAAGAGAGACTGGAACTCTGTACGTAATACGCAGGGTACAGAGTGATCGCTTGAAGTAACCACTGACACAACTTCCCCTCCATTTTTTGTGAAAAGCTGAATCACCTAAGAATAATAAACAGATATGAAGGAAACAACAATATTTTTATACTGTGATAACTTTTTTTCATTTTCCTCACAGTTCATGTAAGCCTTCATACCCTCTTGGCTGTACAGTTTTCCACCTCTGGCACACAATGTAAAGATCTTTGAGCCTGCATAAAGTAAAACAGCTTTTCATTTTGTATATAATATAACAGCGTTAATATTTTCTGTTTAGTAAATTACAAAGCAGGCCATATTCCAAGTTAAATGTTTTCTCACCTCATCTTGACATTCTCAACTCTCTAGAGTGAGGAATGAGTGTCGCTGTCTTCCTCTTTGACATGTTGCAGTTCTGCACTTCCGGGTGAAATTGCAGCTCCAAACACACGTTTCTTTGTTGTTGTTCTTTTCTTTTTCTTTGCTTTCCTGCCTTCAGGAACTGGGAGTTTGATTGGTGTGCTGTAGTACTTTGACCCGACTTGGTTTGTGCTTTGCACTTGTCTTTTATGCCATCGCTCCTCTTTTGTTTCTATTTTCCTGTTTTAAGACATCTGGTCACGGGCTTTAAGGGCATATCCAGTTTTAGGATATGTTCAGTGTATCTCCCTTTCAAAGAAATTGTACATTTGCGAATGAATTCTACGGCCCTCATCTCTTTCTCTTGTGCATTATGGAGTGTTTAACAATCAAACCCTGCTTCAACATATGACAGTTTGTGTCCAGGTCTTAACACTCCAGAGGCTACAAATGCATCATGAAAGATGCCGTGACAGATCTCAAAGGCACACTCCACTCCACAGAGGAAAAATTCCCAAGTACATATCAAAAAGGTTCTGTAAACGTTCTGTAAAAAAAAGGTTCTGTAAAAAAAAAATACTTATTTTTCTCACTGTCTCTAGGCGTGGCTTTGTAGTTCTTCATGGCCACATCCTGGACCCTGACCTGAGGACAACAGTAAAGGTGAACCTCCCAAAAATAGTCCTCACACTCATCGTTACCTCTTCGTTTGTTCAAGTATGTCACAAGACAGTTGGCTTATCCTGGCACCTTCTGGATAAGCGACAATTCATCAATGCTCTCTGGACATTCGCACTGACATTCTCAAAATTAAATGCTAACTGCATGTGTCTGAAATTTGTTTGCTTCATTAAACATTGAAGCATTCTGCAAGAACAACAAAACAGTATATTTAGCTCACAGAGGCCTTTATCATTCCTTTTTCTGCACAGAGAGAGTGGAGAGAGGCCTTTATAGCATGGGCGCACATGAACAAATTGTACAATCCCAGATCGGCGTTTTCCCCGGTAACAATTTTTATAAGACCTTTCAAGGTAGTGATGTATGTTTTCCTTGTTGAATCAGTGAAATCGCCCTGGATCAGTGCCCAACTGTAGTCAGCTTCAACTTTATGGACACGAATGGTGGAACATTTGAGGAGAATTTTAACAAATTTCATTAGCCAGAATGAAATTGTTGGCACATCATGGTCATTTGACAGCATTTCTGACACAGGAAGTGGAGGTGTCATTTCCCATGCCTGGTAAAGTTGGCTGTAATACCAGCACTTTTGCCTTAGTTTGGAACTTTGCAACAATACCGCCAGTTGCATCCAGATACAGTGATACCTGCTTCTTCTTCGCAGATGACTGATCCAACAGTGAGATTCCTCTCTCCAGTATATAGATGCACTGTGAATGGGTTAAGCTGAAGATGTTGGTTGCCAGGCCGGTATTAAAATCTGTGTCTGATGATCCTTCATTATGCTCTGGTGAGCATCAACTCCAACATTACATTGTCATGCAGGCCAGTGTTCTTATTCAGTTCTGAGGAAATGACCTTCAGTACATTTTTGTTTAGACAGTTGCTGAGGTTGCCAGCAGAAAGCTCTTCTTTTGGTGTGGACTGTAATTTCTGATAATAAGTGTTGCTAACACCCTTTGGCCATCTTTGATGCATCTGTCCTTTTTTGTGCAAGATCGCACCAATACGCAGAACACGGACTTGAACAGGCTGATTTTTTTTAGGATTCTGCCAAATCAGAAAACAGTATTTGGCCTTACAAGAAGAAAAAATAAATTTTGCCAAATGCTTTGAAAAAAGGTGCATGAGTTTTACTGTTCTTTTTCTTTATCCATATATTTAAAAGAAATAGGACAGTTTGGGTTCTTTCTGGGCTCTTCATACATTATATGGGTCCAGGATTTTTCAAATTGTTCTTGATTTTTGGAGAAACTACCTTTTTCCATTGCTTGTAGCTTAGAACAATCTGGAAACATCTGAGCTAAATATAGTTTTCTCCCATTTGTTCCGTGCCTTTGTTTCTGCTGCATCGTTGTAGATTTCTTCTGCATGAACCATATCCTTTGCCTTGGTGTGAAGTTCAGGAAAGTTGCTAGATTTCTGTCGCTCTTCTTTGCTATCTTTCGAATGTTTATTAATAATGTGTTCCTTTAAGGCTTCCTCAGATGGAAGCCTCTCCACAGAATTGATTTCAAGTTGTCTGACTACAGCTCTCAGACCCTTTCTGTTGCTATTCCAGACCACAGAAAGCCACTTGCGGTATTAATGTTATACGTTTTTAAAGTCAGTAAGATATTTCTGACCAGATAGTAGAAACTGAATGGTATCTTGTTGGGAAGATCCCCATCTTGCTAAAATAGACAGCTAAACTGCACCGCAACTGGCCCATAAATTAGTCCTTTTCTGATGGTCTTCCAGCCTTCATTGTTGCTAGCCCTTAAACTGTATCAGAGCTAAAGGATTGTATCAATTGTTCCCCATGACCACCACCAAAAAATAATTTCTTGAAAATATCAGTACCTGGGACCTTGTTCAATTGGCTGCTGTTGATGAACTGATTTGGATGCTGAAACCTCTCTTCTTGACCTTTTTATGGCCCCCAAATAAACAGTAACATGAGTAGGTTGAGACAATCCCTCCCTCCCTCCTACCCCCTACCCAAAGAGCATTGTGAAAATGCTACAGGAAAAACTTTAGCTGCATATGAACAATTTAATCAATTTAATTTCTTCAATCAATTTAAACCTTTAACGACCTTTAATGTTTAGAATTAAGGACGGTAGACTATTTAAATATAAAATAATGGATATAAGGTACTATAAATTGATTTCTAAACAATGTGCAGGTTTCACAAATTGTCTGAATGCATGAAATATAGAGTTCAGTCATGTTCTTTCAGAAGAAGGTAGAAATAATTGTGCTAGGTATTGATTTAATTTGTTATTAAAAATAAAACCTATAAGGCAGGGATATATCAAAATAATGGATATGAGGTATACAAATTGATTTCTAAATAATGTGTGGGTTTCACAAGTGTCTGAATGCATGAAATATACAGTTCCAGTCATGTTCTTTCAGAAAAAGGTGAAATAAATGTGCTAGGTATTGATTTGAATGTGTTATGATGGCTATAAGGCAGTATATAGGAAATAACGGATATGAGGTATTTAATTTGATTTCACAAATTAAGTTTAGGTTTCTGAGTGTCTGCATGCATGAAATATAGAGTACCAGTCATGTTCTTTCAGAAAAAGTTGAAATAATTGTGCTAGGTATTGATTTTAATGTGTTATGATGGCCTATAAGGCGGGTATATAGGAAATAACGGATATGGGGTATTTAATTTGATTTCACAAAATTAAGTTTAAGGTTTCTAAGTGTCTGAATGCATGAAATATAGAGGTACCAGTCATGTTCTTTCAGAAAAGGTGAAATAAATGTGCTAGGTATTGATTTGAATGTGTTATGATGGCCTATAAGGCAGGTATATAGGAAATAATGGATATGAGGTATTTAATTTGATTTCACAAATTAAGTTTAGGTTTCACAAGTGTCTGCATGCATGAAATATAGAGTTCCAGTCATGTTCTTTCAGAAAAAGGTGAAATAATTGTACTGGGTATTGATTTAATGTGTTATTAAAATAAAACCTATAAAAGAGCAGGGATATCTACAGGAAATAATGGATGAGGTATACAAATTGATTTCACAAATAATGTGTGGGTTTCACAAGTGTCTGAATGCATGAAATATAGAGTACCAGTCATGTTCTTTCAGAAAAAGGTGAAATAAATGTGCTAGGTATTGATTTGAATGTGTTATGATGGCCTATAAGGCAGGTATATAGGAAATAATGGATATGAGGTATTTAATTTGATTTCTAAGAATTAAGTTTAGGTTTCCTAGTGTCTGCATGCATGAAATATAGAGTTCCAGTCATGTTCTTTCAGAAAGGTAGAAATAATTTATTGCTAGGTATTGATTTAATGTGTTATTAAAATAAAACCTATAGGAGGCGAGGATATACGAAATAATGGATATGAGGTAAATTGATTTCACAAATAATGTGTAAGGTTTTCACAAGTGTCTGAATGCATGAAATATAGAGTTCCAGTCATGTTCTTTCAGAAGAAAGGTGAAATAAATGTAGGTATTGATTTAGATAATGTGTTGTTATGATGGCCTATAAGGCAGGTATATAGGAAATACTTGGATATGAGGTATTTAATTGATTTCTAAGAATTGATTTAGGTTCACAAGTGTCTGCATGCATGAAATGCGAAATTACCAGATCTTCTTTCAGAAAAAGGTGGAAATAATTGTACTAGGTATTGATTTTAATGTGTTATGATGGCCTATAAGGCGGGTATATGAGAATACTTGGATGTAAATTATTTAATTTGATTTCACAAATTAAGTTTTAGGTTTCTGAAGTGTCTGCATGCATGAAATATACAGTTCAGTCATATTCTTTCAGAAAAAGGTAGAAATAATTGTGCTAGGTATTGATTTGAATGTGTTATGATGGCCTATAAGGCAGGTATATAGGAAATACTTGGATGTAGAGGTATTTAATTTGATTTCACAAATTAAGTTTAGGTTTCACAAGTGTCTGAATGCATGAAATATAGAGTACCAGTCATGTTCTTTCAGAAATAGGTGAAATAATTGTACTAGGTATTGATTTAATGTGTTATTAAATAAAACCTATAAGGCAGGATATCTGAAATAATGGATATAGGGTATACAAATTGATTTCTAAATAATGTGTGGGTTTCACAAGTGTCTGAATGCATGATACAATTTCCAGTCATGTTCTTTCAGAAGAAGGTGAAATAATTGTGCTATAGGTATTGATTTGAATGTGTTATGATGGCCTATAAGGCAGGTATATAGGAAATACTTGAAGATATGAGGTATTTTAATTTGATTTCACAAATTAAGTTTAGGTTTTTCACAAGTGCCTGAATGCATGAAATATACAGTTCAGTCATGTTCTTTCAGAAAGGTGAAATAATTGTACAGGTATTGATTTTAATGTGTTATGATGGCCTATAAAAGGGCGGTATATATAGGAAATAGCAGGATATGAGTGTTTAATTTGATTCACAAAATTAAGTTTAGGTTTCACAAGTGTCTGAATGCATGATATACAGTTCTGATCATATTTCTTTCAGAAGAAGGTAAATAAAGAGCCAGCTATATGTCATCTATTTACTAAATAATGTATGTGAATCATGCAAAATTGCTTCTCATGTGACTTTTATTTTGAAAATCGCAGACTTTCAGAAGGTTTACAGAAGCAGCGGTAACGTTTCATATTTTCACAATTAATTGAAGGTGTTGTTTGACTAATTAAAGTGTGTAGTGAATTTCACAAACAGTGTTGAATTTATGAAAGTGACAGGTGCCTGTTTCTGGCTTATTTTAGTTCAGTAAATAAGGAAAATTTAACCGAATGTCTGGCGAATGTTGAACCCACTGCCAACTTTGCAGGTTGTGCTCAGGGGACCACCACAGACCCGAACTCGGACCCTACAGAGCAATCTTCCAGCAAAGGGCTGCACTCAGACAAACTACCCAGCCCGCCCCTGAGCGCGGGCAGGATGCAGCTGGGACGCTGCTCTGAGGAGGAGAGTCCTACCTGCCGGAGCCGGACGGGATCTCGGCAGACCTGCCCAGGCCGCCGAAGGTGCAGCGGTACCGGTGGTCGCGGGACGGGAGCAGTGCCACGGCAGGCGAGAAGCGACCGGCTCCTCGCTCCTGCCGCGCTCCTTCACGATCCAGGCGGGAGAGATGAAGCTGAAGCTGCACACGGCGACCAGGGCGGAGGAGAGCAGCACCCAGAAGCAGCCCACGCAGCTGAACATGATGCTCGCCGAGCTCGGAGCGCTAGCCCAGCCCGGCGTCTTTCCTCGTTCAGAGCCAGCAGCGGTGAACAGTGCATCGGGCGCATTCACCCCGCGGGAGTGAACATTAAAGACAGGCGGCCGCGCTCCTCCTCACTCCTGAAGCTGCTCAACACGGTCGGAGATCCGCCGAGGGCTGACGAGACACGTGGCAGAATTCGGCATGACGGCTCCCTTCTCGCCACACAGCGGTGAAGCAAATCCGACGCGCGAGTCACCGACGGTCCAAACTGCCGGACAAAGACGCGTCGACACCCCAAACTACACAAGCGGGCGGCACGATGCGCCGCTCTCACTCTACAGTCTGATCCGCACCGGCGCGTCGCCAGTAAATACCGTTAAAGCTGTTTCGGTCCTCGGGTCTGCCTCGCCCCGTTTCTTTCTTTCTGCCGGAGACCGTAACGCGCTTTTGAGCCGCTCCTGTCAATTGTCGCGCGCGTAACTAACGCCCTCCCGACTCCGAGAGCGAGTCACTCGTTGGAGTCGGCTCTTTTGAACGAGTCAGACGAACCGATCCAAGTGAATCTAAGCTCTTTAGTTGTTGTTTTGTTAATGAAACGTTGTGGAGACTCCCGGTAAAATCCCAACCGTGAAGTGAGATAAAATGTGACTTTTAAGCCATATATATATATATATATATATATATAAATATTTGAATGATAAAATGTATTTGCCATTTTTACTCTGCTTTCCAACAATTTACAAGCACATGCATTTTATGCATTTTCCCCTTCTTTAAAGTTCTATAAAAATGAAACCAAACGATTTATTAAAACGCTGAGGTCGAAGGAGTCGACTCAGTGAACTGAATCAAACAGGACCATCAGTAGAGGGGATGTTGAAAAGTGGGCGTCGCCGCTAAATGTTTCCACGGTTTACACCGGGGGTATTTTTCTGTCGGCGGATCGGGTTTTCAGCCCCTTAGTTCGCAGGCGGTTCATTAAACACTGAATAATTGGAGACTGGAGCCGATGTCAGAGTGACTTTATAAGAGCGCGTGCTGGACCCTACGAGCTCCGTGGCGCTCCTGTCTAATGCTCAAGAGCAGAGAAGCGCGCAGCTCGTTGAAGAAGAATGATCACGGGGGTTAGTTCATGTTAGAGTGCGTTCCTGTGGCCGATCTGTAGGTTCAGTCTGTGCACCTGTCAGGAGGCGCAGCTGCAGCAGGACAGCAGGTATTTAAAGAGGCTGACAGGCCACTACTGCCCCCTACTGGAGAAATTCTTCAGCCTTTCAGATCTCAGAGCTTTGACCTGTCACAAAACAGGACTTTTTCATATATATTAATCTTGCAACTGATAAAAGCCATTCTTTCTTTTTTTTTTACATCATCTCATCGCACTAAGCATGTCAAAGTACCTGAAATTACTGCATTAATAAATATCTTATCATTAATCCTGCGACGGACGGGTGAGCTGTCCCGAGTCGTTTCCTTGATCTCCATGTCTCTCTCTCAATCACTCGAATATGCATATACGCCTATGATATGAAGACGGTCAAGGGAACACAGAAATGCCTTGTTCTAGCTTCATGTCACCCTGCGGGGTTGGATATGACCTCAGCAACCCCGTGACCCTAATTAGGCGGCTGTGAAAATGAGTGAGTGACTAGTGAGGAAAAACAGGTGCATGACTGTAGAACAAAGACTAGAAGAATATGCTCTCAAAGAAGTATACAAAGACACTTTTCAATAATATATGTATTTAAATCAAACACAATTTAAATATATTATAGATTAGAACACCATGTCCAGAAAACATAGTGAAGTACCATAGTACCAAAGTCTCATTTCCTGGTTGCCACATCTCAATGAGGTCCAAGCAACATCCTTGCCAACATGTTCACAGAGTACAGTTTAGACAGGCATCACAAATGCTTTGACACAGGTTGACACCTTATGCAAGAAATAAAAAAGAAGTAAGCAATGAAACAGAAAAGCGACAACAATCACCATAAAGAAGTTGCACTCTCTCAAATGGGGAGAAAACCAGAAAAGTACAGGGTTACAGAATGGAGGTGGTCGGGAGGTGCAGGGTAAAACATTGCACTCAACATCCATGTGAGTGTGACTACAGTCTGAGCTGATTCTGGGCTTGCGCTTGAAGAGTTCCCACTGCTACTGTGGAGATGTTGGGGTTGAACAGAACAGTCAAAAAAGACCCAGCAGTTTGTGACCCTTTTCTTTAGTTTAAACTGTAACGATACGTCGGTCCATTCAGGTCAGCTGGGTGACAAAACCGCACTGGTAAAGTCTCCGTTTCGGAATAAATGAAAACACCTGCAAATAAAACTGTACATAGACACCATGGATAAATCTCTGAGCTATAAAAATAACCAAACACTCCCCCTTTTCCAGTCTCGTTTTAAAAAGGGGTGAACGAAGAGAGGGAATGTCACAGGAAGATAACGAAAAGAAGGTCCTGTGGGTGTGGGACAGACAGGAGTAATGTGGTCTTTTCATGACTGGTTAAGACCCTAAGAACTGTTTTTTAGGTCCTCTTCTCCTTGGTCATCAGGGTAACAGCAGTGGTCCAGACAGTTCTGGAGCAGCACGGCTCGTGGCTGTTTCGATCTCCCTTTGGGAATTTGTTCTGGAAGTATGCTATTGCATCTCTGCTCATTCATCTTCTTTTGCTTGTCTTTAATTCAGGCTCCACTTCATTTGTTAAACAAAACGACTTCATAATGCTCAAAAACATTTGAGCCCAAGTTTAGCTCTAGTGCATTTAACGTCACACCTCTCCATGTCTCTCTCTCTCGCTCAATCCACTGCATATGCATATACACTTATGATATGAAGACTGTCAAGGATACACAGAAATGCCTTGTTCTAGCTTCTTTCAAATCAATGTTGGGTATATTCACTGTGCAGTTTTTCTCTAAGTGGCGTGACGTTTGGCTCTAATGTTAAGGGCAGGAGCTGGGAAGCCAAGAGCAGGGCTTACACTTCACTGGAGCACAGGTCCTTTAAAGACAAAAAGAGAATAAACAGCTCCACTACGGTCATTAGAAAACTACACTTTACATCGTGCTTAGGAGGAAACACAATGAGAAAGTTCATCTCAAAACACCACACTGATTTCAAGCCTTACAACAAATAGATCAACACAAATCTTTGAAGGTAAACGTCACCAAGAAGAGGTTTTGCCAAATTTTTTATAATGGCAATAATATGCCTGAGACTATTTAGGACTGCAAGTATTAAACATGTATGTTTTAAGAAATATGCAAATGATTATTACAGAAATTCATTAGTTTGCTTGAACTACTATAGTGAGTGATGATGTTTTAAATCCTCAAACTAGATAAATCTAAAATGTTTAAATGCTAAGTACTCCTCAGGTCACGACGCCAGCCAGAGCATGCTCTCATTTATTTTCTGTAAGTGGGACAAGCTATACATTCCTTTGGAAAAGAAAGAGATTTGAAGCTGAGTTAAAAGAGATGTCTGGAAATGTGAGTAGAGTGGAACTATTTCCACTGATTCCAGCTTGGCTTGTAGATGAATGTCTCTTATGTTTGCAGCCCTACTCAGGCGCGTCTTTCCTTTTTATTAAATTGACTAATTTGCTAAATGGTTTAAACCAGAAATCTAAAACTACACACTTCATCTGCCATATAAAGGAAAAAAAATAAATACCTTGGTGGACTTTGCTACTGGGCTTTCGTGCTGTCCTTGCTGTATGACATCGTTGACAATCATTTTAGCGATCTTCCAGGCCATTTCGCCTGAGCCTAGACCAAAGAGGTCACGCACATACATGAGAGTTATGTAATCTGCATCGCGAAATTACAACTCTTTAGAGGGTACAACAGAAACTTTGATATGTTTTATCAAAAAGCAAATCCTAACTAGACAAATCATCGTTCATTTCAGGTTTACTATTTCAAAATGCGCACCTCATCTGAATTTCCCTTGCACCATTTCTTCATTGCTTGAGAAAACATGGAACCTGGTAGAGAAACAGAGAGGCGTCTCAGTTCCAACTCGAGTCCCACGATGGTGTTTGTACCCAATGCAATTTCACCATGGGATCAAAGCCAGTACTCTCAGACTGCACACCACACACAGATGGAAAATGCCTGGCTTCAGCCTTCCAATGCATCAGTGGCTGACCATCACTTTGAGTCACTCGCAAAATCTGTTCTCTATAAATATCTGTCATCTGGCAATAGAGACTAGGCACAAAAATGAGACAAAGAATAAAGCAGCGAGAAAGAGAGGGAGAGAGAGAGAGATACATATGCAGAGAAAAGGAATTCTCCTTCATCTCCTCTCCATCGCACCAAATCACAGCCTCCTTATCACCATAGCAACCCACACTCTCCAAGTCACTCAAACACATGCCTGAAGAGCACTTCAACGCGAGCTGAGCCAATTCACCCAATGGACAATGCAAGCGAGAGAGAGAGACAGACAGACAGAGAGAGACTGGGAAAGATCGAGAGGGGACTTAATACTGATGCACAAAGCCTCTTAACACTGGTTTCAAAAGGGAAAGCCTCTTGCAAAACCATACATGTCACTTTATAATGATACACTAATTTATTTACAGCTTCATTTTTCAGATTTATGAGTGAAATACATTTAAAAAGCAGAGCTGGTGTTCATTTCTTACCCTTGGATTTCTTGACGTCAGGTTCTGGCTCAGCCTCCCTGATAAACTGGCCGAGCTCATTTACTTTACCAAAAGTCATTCTTCTAAACAGAAGGGAAGATAGTATCTGTTAATGCAGGCTCACATGTATTTATTCATTTACTTACTTATTATTTGAAAAGATTAAGAATTAATGATTTACCGCGTAACCAATTAATAAGTAATTTATAGTCACTTCTGATTTCGATGTTTGTCTGTTAGTGGGTCTTCAGTTCAAAAAATAAATGTATTTTAAATGAATTAAATGTAATTCAAGAGAACCACTTTATAGATATTTGTACCAAATTTACTCAGTAATGTCCTTAAAAAGCCAAGGTATATTTCAGAGAAGACCTCCCTACATCATCCGTCACCCACTCACCATGATGACCTCAATGTTAAGAATTAGGTGGTGTGTTCTATAACACTAAATAAAGCATTATCAATGGTATAGACAGAGGACTAATACATTGTAAATGTTGTGGGATTATTCCAGTTGATGCTTTAAAACAAAACAAAAAAAAAAGCCATATCAGTTTGATTAAACCTGGCAAGTTATAAACACAAGCTTGGCATGTTGAAGCAGCGGGGAGAGGGCATTTATGTGATTATGTGGAAAGAAAAAAAAAGGGAATTAATTGGATAGAGGGGGTAGAGATAGATAGCATGCATTACATGCTTTTTACAGTGTTGAAGCCAAGTGGTTTTAAAGTGAAATAATCATAATTGATTTTTTTCCTTTCAAATCATATTTTGAAGAGTGCTGTATTCAGGGCTATATTTTAATTGTATCCTTCATTCAAGACTGACAATCTCATTGACGGACCTAATGATGAAATCTAATAATGCAAAGTTTGTTAATTGGTAGTCTGACAGAAAAAAAAAAAAAAGAGATACTAGCTGTAAAATATATATTTAAAAAAATATATATATATTATCTATATGCCAACTCCTGACCTCAAATCATCTAATGATTTACTTTACAGTTACACACATTAGCTTTTTACAGGAAAAAGACTGAGGCTGCTACTCACCCAGCGTATGGTCTCTGGTACAAAGACTCGGGATCCAGACTGGCGATGTCCACCGTTATTGCCTCATCAAAGTTCTTTAGGATTTTGATGGCTGCCTTTTTGGTACCCTGCTGTAATCAAAGACAAATAATATAATCAAACAAGCTGGAAAATGCCTTAAATGAACAGAATAAAGCAATACAAATCATGCGACCAAGAAGTTTAGAAGAAGTTTAATTCATGTAAAAGTACTGTAATCTTTACTAATGTATATCATAGTTGCAAATGATGCCCACTTGATCATCTCTGTTAGTCTGTGAAATCCAGTGAAGTCCACCATCTTTAAGGACGTGTCAGGTTTTACACGCCCAGAGGAAAGTGAGGAGCAGGAATACATTTGCGGCATTTAGCAGACGCTCTTATCCAGAGCGACTTCCATGTCCTAATTACAGGGACAGTCCCCCTGGAGCAATTCAGGGTTAAGGGTCTTGCTCAGGGGCCCAGTGGTGGTAGTGCTAGAGGTGGGATTCGAACCTGGGACCTCTTGAGTCCAGAGGTCCGCGGACTACCACTGAACCGCCACTGATATCATCATGCCACAACAATGCCAAAAGTAATTAGTTAAGACTCCTAAAACTTCTAACTGCCATCATCTTTAACGCTGATTAATCTTTATTCATGATTCAGATGTTAGCACTCAATAATATGCTAGTAGGTGCACATACTGATTTGGCGTGCTATATGTTACAAATTCTGAGCCTCACCAAAGTCAAAGCAGAGTTCATAATAGAATTATAGCAGTTATATGCAGATCATTAAGCCCAGTAACTGTATGAGGAAGCGGAAGGAAAAATGCAAGGAAGGGCGCATTACGGCATAATGCGTGAAATGCGTACCTACACCCGTTATCATTTCTCAGCATTGTATAATGATTGTATACTGACAGCAAAATATGCTCAGTCACAGGGAGAAACAAGTCCATATCCATTTTATCTAAATTCTACATTTCTAAAACACTTACACACATCATCTGTCCCAGGATGAATCAAATGCTAAACACCAAATACTAACATTTAACTCAAGTATGGGGGAATGCCACAGACTGAATGCAACAAATGGGAGCGTAGGAACGGAATCGTATAGAAGACTGAAAGGTCACCTGAGCCTGTGACCCTTCTGATGCATTTGAGCTTCGGTCACTGTCCAGTGTTGTGTTCTGGCCCAACGTGCTGGACATTGCCCCGATAAACTCATCCGCCTTTACGGAATTGATAAGGTCGCTCAGGTACTTGTAGTAAAGGTTGCTGGATAGAAAACCTGGCATGTAGACCTGTGTGTAACAACATAAAGAGAGAAGGGCTGTCTCTGAGATCTTAGTTCTTGCATTTCTGGTGCACTTTTTCATTAAACTACACTAGAAACTCCACAGAATGGGGTTTTGCCATTTTGGAGCTCACGCACCTTCTCCATGGTGGTCCAGGCCTGCCGCAGTGGGGTGGTAAAGCAGTCAGGCAGAGGACCTCCTTCACGGCAAATATTTGACTCAATCTCCATTCGGACTGAGTCTCCAAAGCCCAGAGGATTTGTTGCTTGGAGTGAAAAGTATCTGAGAACAAGAGATACATCGTATTAACTACTAATAATGTTTCTGTGAACAATACGGACATGTTATTATTATCTAATGCAGGGTTGAATAAAATTGTGCAACATCAATACTAACAGATGAATTTTAGAGACATGATCATTAAGCACTAAGTGGAAAAGTGCTGGGCTTATGTCAGGTAATAAGGAGATTCTGGAGAGATACCGCCACAAAAAGGCCAGGCCATTATCACTTACAAAAGATAGCTTGTCATCCAAGAAGCAGAAAATCTGTACCCACTTATCACTAAGGATCAGCATCATTCTGCCTCCTGTCCATCATACTGGCCTTTTTTAGCAGCCAGCTGAACCTGGAAGTTATCAGCTGCCAGCCAAAACTGTAGTATGTTCACAGCATCCTCCTTCTTGCCTTTTCACGTGCATGCATGCCACACACACACACACACACACACACACACACACACACACACACACACACACACACACACACACACTATTGTATTACAAATGATAACTAGAAATGAGTACTTTCTCTGTAGGCTGCTAACTTCCAAGCATTAACTTAACCATTTGTTTTCTTTTGTTTTTATCTATGTTAAAGGAAAAAATATAGAAAAGCAAATTATGACAATCACTTTACAAAGGTAAACCAGGCTTTAATCACATAGAAAGACAAGGGAGATCCTTACCTCAGAGAAGTAGAACAGGGCTGACTCACAGAAGAGAATGTCTGCCAGGAACACTGAACCACTGGTCAGCACCTCAATCTGGTACTTACAGAAATAATGACTCCGCAAAAACTCAGTAAAGTGCCTGTAAAAGGCAATGGAAAACATGGAGCCAATTAAAGTGAGATGATGATATAAAGCTCATAATAAAAAATTAAAAAAAATAAGTTCTATCAGTGCATTAGGGCTGTCCATCAACAGATCATACAGAGCATCAGGAAATGAATATTATGTAATTCCACTGACATCACAAAATACTGGAAGAAGCAATAAATTGAAGTACATGAGTCTAATAAAAACCACTCACTGTTGCTCCATGATGGTGAACACTACTGACTGAGCAATAACAAAGCAGTTCGGGTCCACCTGACCATCCTCTCCGCAGATTTTAGCTGACAAGAGAAATAGATCAATGCACCTTCACCATATGAACATCTTCCAAATTAATCTCTACAAGGCTTCATAGACATAGGCACTCAATTTGACCAACGAACCTTAAGACAACAGCCAAGCCATCAGAATTACTGAGGCATTCATTACTTTCAAACAAACATAAAACAATGGCATGATTTAAAAGTGAGATGATACATTTGACAAACAAGTACAACAGGGGCAGCGGTGGTCTATTGTTTAGGGACTATGCCCCAGGATCAGAAGGTCGTGGGTTTGAATCGCAACGGCTTGCCCTGAGGTACCCTTGAGCAAGGTACCATCCCCATCACTGTTCCCCAGGGTGCTTTCAAGAGCTGCCCCCTGCTGCACGTGCGCATGGGTGAAAAGCAGAGGTTTCATTTGGTTGCCTTTCACTGTGTGCTGTGCTTCACAATGAGAATTAGTCATTTTCACTTTCATGTAAGAGCTGGTTTTCTTACCAACAATGTCATTGCGGACCTGCTCAGTGATCGGGATAGGCCTAGCAGCATCTGGAGATATGTACTTAGTGAAAATGTTGACTGCATCCCTCTCTATACCTGCAGCAGAATAAGAAAGACCAGAATGAGAGAAAAATGAATAAATAATACACTTCATTACAATTCACCTGTGTTAGAAATGTTACTACCACAAGTGCACAAAACCACAGCAAGACAATCTCTTCATTTTAAACTAATAAAAAGCGGTGTAGGAGACATTCTTAGAGACATTACTAAAACGCTTGTGCTGCATTACAAACCCGCATGGGTAATAGAGAGGTAACTCCCAGCCAACTGAAGTGCATTCATGCAGGGTTTTATAGTCCTGTTCAAATGTAGATTCAGGCTTGGCTAACTTTTATGCTGGCTCGTTAAGTGCTGAGTGTTTAAAAGCCCTGGGCAGACAGCTTCTTCCACAGTTGATCTCATGGCTTTTAGCTCAATTGACTTTCTCTGCTCATTCCCTTCCAATGCCTAAAGCTTCTTTCCAAGAACCGTAATAGCAGAGATTTTACAGATATGACCAAGTGAACCTTACCACCAAGACACAAAATGAAACTTATTATCAAAAATGTTTAAAGAAAGGCAAGCCCTGAAGATATGAAAAGCTGTTAGCTGGTTAGCAGAAATCTACTGCCTTCCTAATGCAGTGGAGGAGGATGTTAAACTACCACAAATGTATCTTGTGCACTGTTTAACAAAGACTTTAAAATTTAAGACTGAAGGCAACTAAATGTTATTTCCACATCTAATACATCTATCTACAATTATTTGATAAATGAACTTGTCTATCTACTACACCTACTCCTGTTCCCTCCCTTTGCCCTTTTTTCCCTTTTTGTCAGTGAAACAAGCAACCGGTACAATACAACGAAAGAAGCCATAGCATTTCTGGCAAGATAAGTAATAATGCAGTATGCACAAAATGTACATTTTTGCACCGTAGATAAATATGAACAGGTACATACAAACTTAGATGCCTTTGGTTCAGCCAGATATGTCAATAGTTACTGACTTGTTTACTTAATGTTTATTTGTAGATATGGATATTTCATTGGTGAAGCAGAGGAAATAAGCATTTACATTTACTTTTCTTCTGGTTTTGTAATAAATTCATGTAATTTTTTTTTATTTTATACAGTAATCCCACGCTATATCGTGGTTTACATTTCACATACCCGGCTATTCACGGGTTTTCATAAGGAGCATATTTTTTTGTGGATTTTCCCCTGTATTTTGCATCATTTGCAAAGCCTACAATAAATTGTTGTTATGAATTTTTATGTTGAAATAAGGTCATTTATTAATAAAAATAGAATTTATTCTTCATAAAATATAAAAATGACTTAAAATGGAGTTAATAATATATTATACCATTATTATCATGATTATACATTATAACACAATATTAATAATATGATATATATAAATATATGATATATATTTACACAAGAGACAAAGAACAAGTTGCATCGTTTATGAAAACCCAATGCAAGGTTGCCAAAAAATATATGGCTGGAGGAATGACTGACTACAATGCATATGGTTGGGAGGAGCAAGGCGTTCCCAGCACCCCAGTTCTTCGCATGTCACGGTCCCGTTGTATCACTTTTACACTTTTTATCACTTTTTCACGGGTTTCCTCTAACCCCTATATACTTTAAAATGTTTTCTTCATTTTTTGATGATCTAGAATGTGTTTTAAGAGTAAAGGAGGATCATTTAGGGCTATAACAATAAGCCTTTTTTGCTGTGGCATCCATGCATTCGTCTTTTGTGGAACGTAACCCCCGTGAAAAATGAGGGACTACTGTATATTTATATCATTATCTAACTTAAAAAAAAATTCTATTTTATTATTATTAAGCACATGTTCCAACAGCTTTCTAGAATATTCACATTAGATTAGTAATTTACTACTGCGTGTGATGTACATGTTCATGTGGACAAAGCCCAAATTACAGTATTTTGTTACTCCAGAGTATGCACTGTAGTACCACGCTGCTCTATGGTATAACTCTTCAAGGGTACAGTTAGAAGTTTCCAGGTGGGTGGTGAGCTGAACTAGATACACTTTGATTTATAAAACACAAAGACAGAAAGCAACTTCATGAATATTAGCATCCTGTGACCTGGATACCATTGCCTTTGTGTGATTATTTTGTAGCTTCCTGCATGTACATAATAGTCAAAATAAAGAAATCAGCTTTTTCTTCAGGATCACTTGATCACATTCTGACTCAGAGTCCTGACACTTCTATTTACATCAGGTATGTTTCCATTAATTCGATATTTTTATGGCAATTACTTTAATATTAAAGCATCAGAACATTATTACAGGTTCTGATAATAACTCTACAAGAAGGACATGTGCCTAATCCCAGTGTTTCTTGCTGTGTACAGCAATCTGTGTTTTGTGTAAACATTACAGTGCATGCAGGAAAATGCTGACCAATTGTATTACTTTTTCCCTATTTAACAGGATGCCTAAAGTTATTTAAATGATGATTGCACCCCCTTATTAATGAGATAATAATATACTTATCTATAAACTAAAAAGCCCATTTAGCGTACTCACTCTTCATAAGCTTGTTGGAGAGCTCTTGGAGTGCGCTTATAGACTGGCCTTTAACCGGCGTCCCTGTCCTGGAGGACGTGGAGGGGTGTCGGCTTGGTGTCTCAGCGCGGAGTGGAAGATGCTTGGGTGTCCCAGGCCTCGAACTCCCCTCACAGTAAACAGAGTTTTGCCCCATTTCAATTCCACCATTAGAGTTAGTGTTCTGGGGACTGGAAAGGTCCCGGGATGGGAAAGGGTCCTCCGATTCCCCTCCATGCACTCCAGATGATGCGGAGATGGCTGAGGGAGAATCTGGGGAGCCCGGAGAGCCAAGAGCAGGCTCAGCCAGGGAGCTGTGCTTGACCGAGTTGAGGCTGTGTGCACGAACCCTGGACCAGCTGGTGGAACGGAAACTCTCAGCCTCCAGCCAGAAGCGCACCAGGTGCTCTGCTGAGCGGGTCTCCATGAATTGCAAGTAGTAGGGCAAGGCCACACCATCCCGCAGTATCTGCTCCACTGTTTTAGACAGCCGCGAGCGAGTCTCTTGCACCTGGTAGTTCACACTGGAGCGCCCTGAAATAACAAATCATAAAACGCTTCAAAAAATACGAACCAGTAGTACTACATTCATCACACACTGGAGGGCAAAAATAACTGTTCACCTGCACATCATACACTGGTGTACGGCTATTGTTCTAGAGGCGTTTATCCCACTGTGTTCACATAAGAGGTAAACCACAACAAACAGCCAATATATCAGAAGACAAGTTTAATTAGAGACAGGTTTATTATCCCCAGTTTTAAACCCCTTTTAAGAATATATGATCTACAAAATGCTGAAAACACTGTATTAACTGTGTATTTGAAAGTTTCCCTGTGTCTTGTGCCAGTGAGCACAAAAAAATTAAAAAAAAATAGAGAACTGAATTTAACAGATTCACCCTAATTTAAATGAATAAACTGAGTGGCATCTTATATTGTTTTTTTCCTTTGTTTAATATCAGTCTTTTAATATGATTTCCCTTTTTTAACTGACTAGGATAAACACTTTATACTATATAGAAGGATTTCACATTCTCTTGAGGTAATGAGTGGGTAAAATCAGCTGCCAGAACATTTGGACAGGGCTATTTCTGAAGACATTAAGAAAAATCTTCAACACGTCTGTGGACCAAATATCTGAAATAGAGGGTTTTTAACCAGAAGGTTAGCCACCTAGTGGGCTAAGATGGTACAGTTAGGGAGCTAATTGATTTCTTTTTAACTACAAGACCTGTAAACATAGCTTAAAAAATAATTCTAAAAACTGCTGACAATAATTAGCAAAAACAAAACTAACACAGGCTTGCAAGCCGGCTATATTTCTAATGCATGTTTATATAAAATAATTCTCTTCTGATAGTATAAAATCCAGCATGGATAAATAGATTCTAGATATTCTTTGCTGTTTATTATTCTGTGTGAATATATGATTAAGTAAAATCTGACAGGCTTTCCTGTTTTTTGTGATATACTTGTTTGCATTTTAAATGATCAGGTTGGTTTAATTCAGGAAGCATGGAGGGGCTGTTTTTGTTGTTGTTTTTGCAGTTGTGCAGGCTGCAAGTTGCAGAACATTTGGAACTCCTGATCCAGGCTTACAGTGACATCTATGTAATGACATCTAGTTACTAAAACTGCCTTGCTCATAGCTGAACAGTTCACACTGTTGCAGTCAACACATATATAAGCCTTAACCAAACTTTTCAAAGCTTCACAAAAGAAACAGGGAGGCTTTCTGTTTGGTCATATGAGGATCAGCGGACAATGGCAACCCCAGGACAAAGCTACAATAGTCTCTGTTGTTCAAAGCGCACGGTATCAAGCACAAGACGAAAACATGCCAGATAAAGCAGACTGTGCTTGAGACAAGGGTGTCTCCCTTAAGTACGACAAGTACACAACTGCCGGTTGAACCAGCCGCCTGGATCAAGGCTGCCTTGAAGACTTCTTGTTTACCCAATGTTGCGACACTAGTTCAGCTACACAGGTAGAGTCATGTTTGGTCCCTTTATACTGCGAGAAGGATACAAACACAATAACAGAGTGTTTGCTCATTAACTGTGAGCCTGTTCTATAGACTGAGGTTGGGAGACTTCAGGAAAAAGTCACCAATTGGCCATATTGCATGATGCTGTTTCACAAAGATTTAAGGCTGGAAACAACATTTTTAAGTGCTAAAATCTGATGAAAGCACTCCTCGTAATTGCGGCAGTGGCAGAGGTGAGTACAAATTGAGTCAGATCAAGGGCCTTCAAAGTCTGGAGGCTGTAACTCACAGTGCCTTGCTGCACTTACAGGGTTAAAGGATAACTGTTAGTAGGCAAGTAGGCAGCTAAAACCATTTCACCTAATGCGATTATTACAGCACTCTCATGCATGATCGCAATCCAGCTTAAACCACACAGAAAGAACTTCTTAACTGTAAACCAAAGCACATTCAACATAAACGCCTTCTAGTCCCTAGCAGTTAAATATCAGGTCCTAATCCCGTGAAGTCACATCATAGCTCTAAGGTAAGGCTGTATTGTGCAGCTTAGTGTTGTGCTTCTATAATACACCTTAGGCTACCCTTGATGGCCTGGAGAATTAGTCTAGCTGGTGGGTTCAGTCATGCTCTTCATTGTAAGAAAACCAAATTCAACGTAAATGCCTAAAGGTGTACTCAATTGTGAAGTACCCAGGTCTCCGAAGTGCGCCGCTTCCATGTGACTAGGCTGTTTCTTGAGGATGGCTGTGCGGCCGCGTGCAAATGAGTCCATGTTGGCCGAGATGGCATTGATAGCCACGTGGCTGGGGCCGGCTGCCTCCAGGATGGCATTGTGATTCCGAGAGGGGGAGTTGGGGGACACTGGAGCTGCAGGGAGAGGATGGACAGATCAATTAGCAAATTGACAAATCAATTTGCTAATCTTATGATAAATAATACATTTAAACAATTCATTCTGCAAAGGAACAGTGATGGAGGTGAAATGGCACTAAAATGGCCACAGTTATTTAAAAAAAATAAATAAATAAAAGATTTTCAGAAGGTTGTCAATTCAATAAATAAGGCTTAATTATGCTCTCATATTGATAAT
The DNA here is from genome assembly GCA_017165825.1 of Hepsetus odoe. Classification (NCBI taxonomy): domain Eukaryota; kingdom Metazoa; phylum Chordata; class Actinopteri; order Characiformes; family Hepsetidae; genus Hepsetus; species Hepsetus odoe. The sequence goes on from CM029371.1 coordinate 3,602,350, forward strand.
ATCTATTAATTTAATCAGAAAAGCGGCTGTACTGTTTGACAAATATGATCATAACACCAAGCAACAATACCCACTGATTTATTAAGACCACAGTGTTGACATTCTCTGCAGTTTATTTCATTAAAGCTTAGGCAGCAATACTAATCTTGCAAACTATTTGCTTTTTACTCCCACATCTTTGAAAATCATGATAACTCTGGAAGCACACTGCCCTACACGTTGCGGTTCCCGTCACAGCTAATCAGTTCATTAACAACTCCTAACAAAGCTGAAGACAGGGAAAGCATTCAAGAGTGCAGGCAGAAGTCCTACCTTAAAATGACAAATCTTACACTGCTCTACGAGTTGGTCAAATCAAAGTCTTATGCATTACCAAATCAAAGTGCATATATGAGGGTTAGAGTAGAACACCGTCCAGTAAAGGGCATCAAGCTCTAGCACTTTTCTTATAACTGCATTTGCTTATAAAGGCTTACCTTGTTCTCCAGACTGAAACGTTACGCTCAACTGAACCAATTAAGTGGCTTGTGTATGTGATACTGTGTGGTACACTACATATCTTGATACTTATATCCATCAAACACACAACAACTTGACCTTACGGAGGCAACAACTGACCAGAAGTGCTCGTCAGAAAGGCTGCGCAATAAACTTTTCTGACAGTTCTGGTCCTTACAACACTGGCGTCACTGGAGGCTGTAAAATACAAATGATCATCATGACCAATCATATTGTGTTCCTAGAAACTTCTTTTTCGTCTTTGCTGCATTTGCTGGTTCACTGTCCTCATCCAATCTTCTTTCTCTCTCGTTCTCTTCGGCCCTTTAAAGTACTCCTTCCATCAGCGCATCACGCTCTGTTCACTTGGGAGTACATTTCCATTTCCGTTCTTTATCGCCCTCATCTCCAGATGAGTACTTACATGTGTTGTGATGTATCAAGAAATTCATAAATCCTAGATCATGTTATAGATTCACCAGTGTTAGTTTTAAAATATTGCAAGCCAAACTGCAATTTAATCACAACACTAGTTCTCATGCAGCTCGTGCCATCAGTATTACTGAAGTAATAACAGAACGTTCGTGTGCTGTCATCGCGACGATCTTGATTTCTGTGGCGGTTGGTCTGGAGCCCTAAGGCTATACAGATGAACAGTGAGCAAGACAAATGATATTTATCTCAGTTCAGGAAGCTGCAGTATTCGGCCTTTATCTGATACTTCACCCAGCCTATTTGTAGTTTCTCAGCATGATTCACTGGGTAAAATGGCCCTGTTGATCACAGCACTAATCTCTTCAATTATTTTTACATTTTTGCATGACACACTTTGTTCTGCTACTGAACGTCTGTTATAAAGATGACAGACAAATGGCAAATGTTACAAAAAATGTCACAAAATGTCCTAAAGAATATGAAGTTCCATTAGCCAACAAGCACTGCAGAGTGCAAATAATTACTTTAACCTTCCACTTGTGAAATTCAGGCAGAAATCTTTACAATCCATAAAATATTTAGAAGCACTCAGGAAATGTGAAATGCAACATTAAATGGATCCTTTTTTAAAAGACATCAGTGTAGCCCAATTGCAGTACCAAGTGAAAACCCTCAGACATGTCAGGTGGCACAAGAAGAAACTCTATTAACATACAGAACACAAGGTCAGAATGGCACTCACCTATGCCTGCTTTGGCATCTACTGCTCTCTCTAGTTCCTTTCCTTTAGCTGTGGAGTAAAAGCACAAGAGATTTGACTTCACATAAAATATCATTCAACAGAGACAGAACTACAGACTACATGATCAAATACAGCAAAAAGCCTGGAATGGCCTAAATTTTAAATTTAAAAACGTCAGCATGAGATTTAGGATAGATAAGCAGCTGTAAGCATTCATTATTGGCCGACAACAATTCTCAACTTGTATCTGCAAACAGTTCATTATCGATATTATTAACACTTATAGTCACATTTTAATGAAACTCATTCAGATTTTACAAAACTAATAGCTAAGCGAGACTGCAAGAGTTGCTCTGGTGCTGCTCTATATCCTAGATTTTTTTGTACACCTTTTCCACTAGTGTGTTTCACATAGCCATATCCGTTTTCATTCATTTTTACACAACCATTTATGAAGCATGTAAATCATCTCAGTGCCCATTGGCTGCTCTGTGTCATGCCTCATTCAAAAAGCAGTCTAGGCTTAAACTTTCTTTAACCCAGCCTCATTCTGGTCCCAACTGCTTGGGCCAATCTTCTCTGCCCCTGTGTAATGTGTTCGTGTGGAGTGCTTGCCAGAGTGAAGGTTATCGCAAAACAATTTTTATCAAGGTGGATTACTAAAAACCTCCCACAGTGTGCGCTGAGGCAGAATCCCGACTACTATTCATATTTTTTGATTATGTATATAAAACTGCAAGTTATTTGTCTCAGATCATTTTCATACAAAGACTGAAAGACATCAGAAAATGTGTGCTTGGTGAAAAAAGACCTTTGGTCTCCAAATTCTGTTCACCACTTTCCAAAACACCCAAAGTTAACATCAGGTACAGCACCTACATGTGCAATATGTGAAAAGGTCAACAGTGCCTAAATCCTTCTTTACACTAAAAAATACATTATTATAAGCTCTTTTGTCCTACCTACGCACACCATCGTTTCATTTAGTGTTGCACTAATATTTAGTAATGCTACCACAGAATACATTCCCAGCATTTCTGCCTGGAGTGAGGCCATGCAGTCAAGTGTTACATGTGTGAAACAAGCAGTAAGGAGTGTCCTCCATAGCTGGGAGCACAACACTGAACTGACAATATGGGAGGAGCTAAACTACACATATATTAGTGTGTTTATATGTATTAAATGTAGCTTTTCATGCCATAAGCCACATGTTAAGTCTCAAGGGAGAGGCTTCAGAAGTGTGGCACTGGAAAAACGAGCCTGGTTCAAGCACAAAAGCCCCTCAAAGGACATATTACGTCATGTAGATCAGGGAGCAAAATCATGAGCTTAAGGCCCAAAAGTCAGAGGGATGTGAACATGTGTCGAATCAAAGTGATCACATACCAGATTAGTAAAAAAGGCCATGGTGGAGCTATTCTGACAGTGTACATATTTGTGTGATGACTTCTTTAAGATGTTCTCCCTTACCTATAATCTAGATCCACATATACATATATGAATGTGTCTGTGTGTGTGTGTGTGTGTGTATACACACACACAAACATATATATATATATATAAAAAATGTAGGAGTTTTTACAGTGGATTTATTTTCTCCTATATGACATATAGATGAGATGATTTTCTATATTGTTTCTTCTTGTCTCTCTGCCTGTCTGTCTGTCTGCCTGCGCACTGAACGCGTTTTTCATTCATGGTTGCTTAGGCTTCTTTCTCAACCCTTAAGGAAGGTGTGGAGAAAGGAAGGAACTGATGGAGGAAGAAGTGCTTCGGGTTGCACTTCACACGGCCGGGCTCTCATCACCCAAACCAAACCAAAATCACATTAAACGGCGACTGTGTAAAAAGATCCAACACGATGAGCTCTCCTCCAGGATACGAGCGTCACTGAGAGAAAACACCCCACACATCTGTGGACTCTTCTCCGCGGCTTCAGCCCCAGCGCCTCTACATGCCCGGCTCAAGTGTCCGCTTCAAACCTATCGCTGCAGATGTGATTATAACACACCACCGACTCTCACCCGTCTGTAATTCCGCACCTTTATCGTCTCAAGGGTGTAAATAAACATATTATCCGACGTTTAACGAAGCAGGAAGGGCTCATTTTTACCCCTTTAGGTCGAACTTCTCGTCCCACCTTAAATGGAGCGGCAGCCGCAACTGTGTCCGTTCGCGCTAACGGAACGGCGGCGCGGTTTAAGGTGGAACGCGAAATTCCACCGCGAAGCTAACATTAGCTTAGCCTAGTTGGCGTAGCAACCGTTAGCTTCGCAGCTAGTGCCGCTAGTACAACACGAGAAAGTTGAGTTAAACTCGGGATTAAGCGCGAGATTAAGGGCTCGGGCTATCCTGATATTCTTGGCAACGCCGTCGTGAATGATGTGGGTTGATGTGTTTGGAGAGAACGGCGCTGGTCTTCGTCGCGCTAGCTCGCCCGCCACTAGCCTCACCTTTCCGTCTGAAAAACGCCATGGTTACGGTCGCTGGCAACTCTCAGCTCAGCCCCGGCACCGCGGACATGCCCGGCTCCCTTCATCCATAACAGTCGCCGCGAACAGATCCCGCGAAAAGAAGAGGGTCCAGCTGATGCGCGAGTGCTGTCAAAGCCGAAAGCGCTGCCTTTCTCTCTTCGCCATGTTGTCAATAAAGCGCCTCTCCTTCCGGAGCTCTGCGGCAGCGACTCGGAGCGGAGCTGCGGGGAAACACTCGGCGAATGAAGAGAAGTCTCGCAGACAGCTATTGCATCGTGCCAAAAAATTGCAGGAACAAATAAACAAACCACTGATAATTTCTTTAAGTAAATAAACCACTGAAATGTATATATGTATTTAAATCGTCCTGCTGTTTCACCATGTATCCACTGGGGGCAGCATTCACCGCTTTTCCCATGCTGGGAACATTATTAGACAAAAGTTCTTTTTATTCGGTGTATTTTCTTGCAGTTATATTTTTATGATCATTAAACCATTTTGGTCATTTACGTTTCCCGTAATAAAAGAAAGAACACCACAAAAAAGACATCAGAAGGTGTTACTCTTTTTATTATTGCATTGATGTTCAAAGATTTCCAACACAAAACAGTTTGTGCATTTTCAATAAAAGAATAAAATAAAATAAAAAAGCTGGAACAATTCCCTTAAAGTTACATAAATTGTTTCAAATCTGGAGTTTGCCCACTCAGAGTCTACTTCTTGGAAGCGCGTGAAGCATCAAGTAACGTCCGTGTCAAAGACACTTCGGAAGTCACCATCATTGTTGCACCGCCAGAGAGCTCGACAAACTGAGACAGACACACTGGCAGAAAGGAGGAGGTGAAAAGCATGACAGAGACAGAATTACTAATACATCACAGCCACACACACACACACACACACATCACTACAGTACAGGCCTTGCAATGTGATCATGAAATAATCCAACATGTTGGATGTTGCTGCTTCACCAATACATTAAAAGTATTAAATGATAAGTGATTAAATTATTCATGGAGTATAATAAAGGTATAAATATCACTGAAGGCCAGCTGTCATCTGAAAGGTGCTGTCTGGCAGTTCCTTCATGTGTAGACCATATAACGGCACTATTTTCTTTGTAAATGTATACAGAAGTATGTGACTCATTTGAATACTGAATGTGGTACAACTGCAGCAACAGGCTCAAGGCCAAGTACTGGCTGGTGTATAATTTCACATATAATGTGTTTTTACCTCCAAGATTCAGCACAGCCTCATTTGCCCCTGGCATTTTCAATGGCATCCACAATCTTGTCTATCTTATCTTCATCGTCCACAAAGCCATCCCCATTCTGTGAAAGTAGGTGGGTTTTCAGTCTCTCACAGCAGGTTAAACCACCTCATTTTATTATTATTTTCCATATGCTAATGGAGTTGAAAGTTCATTTTAACCTATTTAACAAATATAATTAAGAGAGTGAAGAATGTTTCACAGCACCCTGGGAAAAAACTTGGAACCCCAGATTTAACTTGTGCATGCCCACAGCACAGTTATTGTTAATATCTATGCAGGAGGCACTAAGAAAGAAAGCAAGTTCCTCACCTTCTTTGAATGCACCAGTTTGCCATTCACCTCCACCTCAAACCACCCGGAAGTTGTGGGTGTGGACTCACCAGACTGCGAGGAGAAACAAGTGTAATATTAGCAAATGTCAACCTGCTTAAAAGAGGTGTAGCGATACATTTACAGAGATCAAAGCATAGATGCTTTAGCAACCAAACAAAATAACTACATTGTACTAGCTTAAAATGTAAAAAGATCAATGGTTGTGAATTGAAATTGACCTTGTTGTCATGGTGATCACACAGCACAGCAGAAAGTGAAATTTTTTAATTTTTTTATTTATACATCAAACTTGTGCAGCAGGGGACACTAATACATCCAGCATTTGAAGAGCAGTGCTGGGCACGGCACCTTGCTCTAGTGCACGTGTCGACTTCAAGATCATTTTATATAACTTTTTTTTAATGGCCTGGCAATATGAAGCGCTGATGACCCACAAACTACAAATCTCATAATGCAGCGCAACAGCTGCCTTACCAATCGATAGGGGCGCGCTTTGACTTGAAATCAGGGAATGATCGCAGGTAGCCTAACGATGGCCAAACGTAAATAAACTTTTTGCCAAGAAAAGATGCCGAACATCCAGCTCTGACAAAATGGCATAAGAACAAAGAAAATGGAAAATTTGACTTGTTAAAACTTGACTTGTTTCTTAACAAAAATCCTACTTGACTTGACATTGTTTTACTTTCCTTAACTTTTACTTAAAACCACAGTTTTTTTTTGCAACTTGTTCTTATTTTGAATTTGTATATTTATTTCTGACAGGAGATATTTTTATGGAGAGCAAAATATTTTAAGTTATTTTTAAGTTTATTTATTTTGGAATAATATTGTATCCTGTCTGTTTCCATTCAAATCCACAACCATCCAATCATGAGTGAGAGGGACTATCTGAATGATGCCTAGTCCCTCATCACTAGGCCACTGTTGTCCCGTGTTTAAAACATGAATGAAGTCAGGAACTGTAAAAACATGAATATGAGCAGAAATCAAACTTGAACAGAGAGCACCTTGATAAGTTTAGCCTTTGCTGGTGATTAGTTTCAGATGGTTTAAGCTGGTATTTTATGCTCTAGGTATTTGACAGCCTGGTTTAGATTGCAGACCAACAGCTTGACTAACAATCAAATTCAAGCTAAACAAAATTCATGCTGATCGGAGTATATAACATTTGCTGAGTACATCAGCACTCCCTTCCTAATGCATAACATGTCTTATCATGTTATAATGGGAATCATGTATAATGGGAAATACCAAAAGGCTGGTTTACACCTCAGTAAAGACTGGTTACAGAAGGCACTCAATCTGGTTGTCATCCATCAACAGCCATTCACACAAGCTTAAAAGACAAGTTTGAATCACTTACAATCTCAAGGTTGCCTGGAAATTCATCCTCAAGCACCTTCTTGAGCTTGATGAACTGTAACACAACAGAGGCTCAGAAACAAATTAATTATCAGAACTAATTAACTAATTATCACTGAAGCGAGAAAAGCAGAAACAGTGTTTTGTGATTGGTGGAATCACATGAAGCTTACCCTGGGCCGGTACCCTCATCCACCACTAAGGAAGGAAAAATAAAAAATAAAAAAAATCATTTTGGGTATAGCCTGTTACTTTTCTTCAGTAAAATGTTTGACTTGACAAAACATAACTGTAGAAACTTTACAACACACATCATTTACATACTCCATTACCGGATGCATTTCAAATGGCTGTGTTTGATTTTATACGTATATTCATCTTATTCATTTTGAGCTTTATTTTGAAGCAACTGAGTATATTCAAAATTCAAGAGCTTAATTGGTCACATACACAGTTACAGTACAACCAGCAGTGAAATGTAGCTCTGGATCTACGCAAGTTAATGAGGTAGAAATAAAACCAACAGAACAGAACAATAAAATAGGGATAAAATAAAAAAAAGGTAAACATGAATAAATAAAAAAATAAAAGTAGTATGTGCCTATATACTAACAATATCAATTTGTTAAAATATTCAGTTTTTCCATTTTCTAAGAACAATTTTGATTTTAATAAAAGAAAACTCCTTCAATGCTTTTAAACAGATATTTTTAAAAGTCCAATAAAAGCAGGGTTTTGTCATAAAAGTCCTTCATAAAAGTCCGTGAATAACCGTGACGTCATTGTAGACCACAATAATCGAGATGATGATGATTCTGGACGGACTCGTGCAGCTCTGTGGGCGATGTTCCAGGCTGAAGCTGTTTGGTGAGAGTAGAGTGCGCAGTCTCTCACTCCGGGCTTTGTTGTGAACAACTGCCTGAGGCTTTCTAACAGAGCAGGCGGAATCTCTCTGCAGTGTCGCGCTTTGCTACATGAAATAAACCACAAACCCACGAGACGAGCAATAAACCCCCGCCTGGGTGCTTCTAATTTCAGCCGAGCTGCCGGAGTGTTAGAAACACGGCGCTTTTTCTGTCAAAGTGGACAGTTCCGGGTAGGATCAGCGGCAAACAAACCGAGCTTTACGGGCTCGTCGATGCGATATTAAGATGAGTGACCTACCAGTAAATTACGTGAATTTTGACCCTCATCTCTCCAAAAGTTCTTGTCTGTCGCAAACGGCGTCTGCAGGTATCAGCTTGTTCCAGACAGGAAACGAAAGAAGCAGCGGGCGCTTCCGCTCTGAGCCGCACTGTTGTTATGAAACTGGAGGGGGCGGGGCGAGCGGCCAAAGAGAGTCGCCGCAAAAAAAAAAGAAAACAACAGCAAGAGGTGCCACTTTACTCCACTTCGTGTACAAGTGACAGAGCAGCACCAAAGAGACTCTTCTGCAGACTTCAAATCTTAATCAGAAATCGATTATTTGCCAAACATAATTCAAATGTTGTTAATAGTGTTAACCCAAACAACATGCAGCAGTTCGGGATTTGGTTCGGGAATCAAACCCACAGCTTTCCTATTATGGGGCCTATTCCCTGACCACCACTGTATTTGTTTGCTGAAAAAAGTCTTTTCTTGTTTTGTCTTGTCTTGTTGCACCTCATTTGTTATAAATAGCACAGCTCCAACGCTATTACTCTAATATGTGCAAATACTTGTTTAGTGCTCCTTTTATATCTGACACCTCCAGCTCCGCCTCCTGTCTTCTCGTCAGTGCCACCGTCTCCAACCCATACAACATAGCTGGTCTCACTACTGTCCTGTAAACCTTCCCTTTTACTCTAGCTGGTACGCGTCTGTCACAAATCACTCCAGCCACTCTTCTCCACCCATTCCAACCAGCCTGCACTCTCTTCTTCACCTCTCTTCCACACTCGCCGTTACACTGAACTGTTGATCCCAAGTATTTAAACTCCTCCACCTTTGTTACCTCCACTCCCTGCATCCTAACCACTCCACTTTCCTCCCTTTCATTCACACTCATGTATTCTGCCTTTGACCTTCTCACTTTCATTCCTCTCCTCTCCAGAGCATATCTCCATCTCTCCAGGTTCTCCTCAAGCTGCTCCCTACTCTCACTACAGATCACAATATCATCAGCAAACATCATCGTCCACGGAGACTCCTGTCTAACCTCGTCCGTCAACCTGTCCATTACTATTGCAAACAAGAACGGGCTCAGTGCTGGTCCTTGATGTAATCCAACCTCTACCTTAAATGCATCCGTCACTCCCACTGCAGATCTCACCACTGTTACACTGCCATCATACATATCCTGAACTACTCTCACATACTTCTCTGTAACACCAGACGTCCTCATACAAAACCACAACTCCTCTCTAGGCACCCTGTCATATGCTTTCTCCAAATCCACAAAGGCACAATGCAGCTCCTTCTGACCTTCTCTGTAGTTCTCCGAACATTGCATCTGTACATCTGTAGAGCTCTTTCTCTGCATTAAAACCATACTGCTGTTCACTGATCCTCACCTCTTTTCTTAACCTAGCTTCTACTACTCTTTCCCATAACTTCATGGTGTGGCTGATCAACTTTATCCCTCTATAGTTACTACAGCTCTGTGCATCACCCTTATTCTTGAAGATCGGTACCAGTACACTTTGTCTCCACTCCTCAGGCATCCTCTCACTTTTCAAGATTGCGTTAAACAATCTGGCCAGAAACTCAACTGCAATCTCCCCTAAACACCTCCATGCTTCCACTGGTATGTCATCTGGTCCAACAGCCTTTCCATTCTTCATCCTCTTCATCATCCATTTTGTTTATTTGCTGCTCTTCCTGATTCACTCTCCTCACATCATCCAGTCTTATCTCTCTCTCATTTTCTTCATTCATCAGCTCCTCAAAGTATTCCTTCCATCTGCTCAACACGCTCTGTTCACCTGTGAGTACGTTACCATTTCTATCTTTAATCGTCCTGACCTGTAGCACATCTTTCCCAGATCTGTCTCTCTGTCTAGCCAATCGGTAAAGGTCCTTTTCTCCCTCTTTACTGTCCAACCTCTCATACAATTCACCAAACACCTTATCTTTGGCCTTCACCACTGCTTTCTTCGCCCTGCGGTTCATCTCCTTGTACACCTGTCTACTTTCTTCATCTCTCTGACTGTCCCATGTCTTCTTTGCCTCCCTCTTCTTTTGAATACACTCCTGGACTTCTTGGTTCCACCACCAGGTTTCCTTATCCTCTTTCTTCCTTCCAGATGTCACACCAAGTACATTTCTAGCCGTCTGCCTGATCACTTCTGCAGTAGTTTCCCAGCAATCCGGTAGCTCTTCAACACCTCCCAGTGCCCGTGTTAACTCCTGCCTGAATTCCACCTTACAGTCCTCCTCCTTCAGCTTCCACCACTTGATCCTCGACTCTGCCCTCACTTTCCTCCTCTTCTTGACCTCCAAGGTCATCCTACAGACCACCATCCTATGCTGTTTAGCTACAAAGTAAATAAGTAAATAAGTATTAACTACAGCCATTTCCATCCTTTTTGCAAAATCTACAACCTTCTGACCTTCAGCATTCCTCTCCTTGACACCATGCCTACCCATCACCTCCACATCACCTCTGTTCCCTTCACCAGCATGACCATTAAAATGTGTACCAATCATCACTTTCTCTCCCCTGGGTACACTCTCTATCACTTCATCTAACGCACTCCAGATTTCTTCTTTCTCTTCCATCTCACAACCAACTTGTGGAACATAAGCACCAACAACATTCATTATCACACCTTCAACTTCCAGCTTCAAACTCATCACTCTTCACCTCCAAAACACTCTTCACATACTCTTCCTTCATGATAACACCTACTCCATTCCTCCTTCCATCCACACCATGGTAGAACAGTTTAAACCCCCCTCCAATACACCTGGCCTTACTACCCTTCCATCTAGTCTCTTGCACACACAAAATGTCAACCTTCTTCCCTCCATAATATCAGCTAATTCTCTACCTTTACCAGTCATGCTGCCAACATTCAAAGTCCTTCCTCACTTTCACTTCCACTCTCCTCTCCTTCTTTCTCTCCTTCTCCTTCTGGACATGCCTTCCTCCTCTTCTTCTTCTTCTGCTTTGACCACTAGTAGTTCAATATCCACCAGCACTCTGTAGGCTAACAGCACTGGTGGCAGTTGTTGTTAACCCGGGCCTCGACCGATCCGGTATTGAAGTCTTGTTGTCTGCATATTGATTTGGCAAAGTTTTACACCGGATGCCCTTCGTGATGTAACCCTCCCCATTTATCCGGGCTTGGGACCGGCACGAAGAAATACACTGGCTTGTGCATCCCTAGTGGCTGGGTTATACGAGTTAATAGGAGTACTTTTACAAAAGAGTCTGTACAGTATTTTATTTGCCTGTTTTCTATGTGTATATATATGTATTTTTTTCTGTGCAGCTGCAACAAAAGCGTCCCTTCTGGATGAATACGTTTTTAAGATTCTGAATATACGTCACTAGCCTGAGTACGCCATAAGGCCTGACATTCTGCAGAAATAGAAAATAAAAGGGTAAAGAATTTCTGTTTGCACTGTTTGAAATAACTGATGTGAACAAAATCAGTTGCAAATTCCATTTTAATGAAATTTTTACACTTTACAAATTCATGCAATTTGACATTTTGTTGAGTCTAAATTATACTGTTCTGTTCACTCTCACTGTAAATAATAAAGCGGAAGGCAAACAATGCGTTTTTCTCTATTGTGTATCATCTTGAAGTGCAAACTATTTTTTGGTCCTTGTGCTTTGGCTAGAAAGCCTGTTCCTCTTTGTTTTAGGAGCCAAGTCTTTGCTCTTGACTATTTTAGACCAAGGTAAATATCACATGTGATTCCTAACATGGTTATTATTTTACAGACATTGAATAATAAAATCAGATTTCAAAGATTCAAGAAACAAAATAATAAAAGACAAAAATGAAATTGTATAAAATGCAACAGATTATGGTGCTGGGAGAGACGGTGTTGTTCTATTGGTGTTTAACAATTACACTTGTAAATGTTTCTTGTCTTTGCTATTGACACCATAACTGTGTGAGGAATATTCTAATCTTTCATTCAACTTCCATCTGCTTTTACTCATAACTAGGAGCACATTTAAAGTATATCTATGCATCTCCACAGTCCTTGAGTTCTGTGTTTGATGTTTTGTGCTTCCTTTTGGACGGGGGCACCAGCTGGGCCGGGAGCTTTTGGGGAAGCCCAAAGCCCTCCAGCTTGACCTCTATTAGATGGCTGGCCAAAGCAAACTCCTCGTCATCCAGCTTACCATCACAATCCACATCGGACAGCTTCCAAATTCTGCCCAAGACTGAGCTGGATAACCGAGTGCTGACCATCCAGTCCTTCACTTTGGTCCCACTCAGCTTGCCCTCATGAGGAGAAAGGCTGTAGAAGATCTCATCATATTTATGCTTATCTTTAGAGACAACCCAGCTTTCACCACAAACCTCCCCACGTCCTCCACTAGGCCCCATATAATCGAAAGGATTTCCTTCAAAAAACGGACCCCTTTGTCTGCCTAGAAAGGCACCACCTTGCACTCCAGGCTGGTCAGCAGCTTCTAGCTCTTCTTGCTGCAGAAGTGGCATCAGTTTGGCAATGTCGGTGGTCAAGAGTTCATCGAGATTCGCCATGAGCTTGGGTTTTAGAGCTTTAAACTTGCTGAAGTCTTGATTCATGAGTTGCTCCTGCCAAAGTGACAAGTAGAAAAGTTAACTCTTAAAAAAGTCAATTGCAAATGCTGCGTTTCAACACATTTTTTATCATGCTCCTGTCAACTTCACCTAATGAGTTGGAAGTTGATGTTACATAAAGTTCATAGGCAACCACATTTAAGAGAAAGGAAAGAGAGAATGACAAAAACTGTACATTTATGAAGAAACAAAGTTTCAGATTTAGAATGAAAATTGTTGCTCCATGGCTGTTAATTTTTGTCACTGTGAGGTGTATGGTCCTCAGATTGCATGGTGATCAACAGAAATACAGAAATCAATAGTCAAGTCCAACAGATGAAGCAGTTTGCTGCAAAAATCTAAGTTTGAAGATGGACAATTTCAAACATTAAATAATAATGGCATTTTTAAAAATTAAATAATGTATCATTTATTTTGGAAAATTAGATGCTAGTTGCTTGATTTGAATTGGAACTGACCTGCATCTTTGCACAATCAGGGAAGTCTCCAGGTGAGATCTGATACTGCTGCTGGATTCTGGAGAAAATCAGTGGAAGGTCGTATATTAGATTCCTTTTTTTGTTGTCTCGGCGGAAGACAAGGGGCATCTCCTCCTTCAGAGAGCTGATAATGTAAGCATGTGCCTGGAATCAGAGGAAACAAGCAAGAGGGATCTTCACTAAAACACAAAAATTCAAAAATATCATTTGTACCCATATATAATTTCCAAGGGAAAGAATAACAGTAACGTTATCAGAATGTCTTATTAACAGTGAAGTCTTAGTGAAGTTGACTAATTGTCATTGTGAAACATTGTAAATTCAATATCTGCTATTTAAAGTGCCCAGGAGCAGTGATGGGGACAGTATCTTGCTCAAGGGTATCTCAGGGCTGCCTACTGGTCTGAGTTCAAACCCATGAATTCCGATCCTAGGCTCAACTCCCTAAATACTAGACCACCGCTGCCCCATGTGCATGTGAGAGACTGATATTATTTCACTGTTGACAGAAAACATCAACTTTTGGTATCTTAATAAGAAAAGTTTTTCCCCCATTAATTCTAAAATGTTCATGCAGTGTAATGGGCCTCTGGTATTTCCAAATTTTGTGAAAAAATGTGTTCAAATGACAGCATCATTTGAAAAAAAAGTTTTGCAGAATTGCAATGTTTAACCACTGTGGTCTTCATCAGGCAAAACCCCATGTGACATCAGTATTAGAACCAAATAAAAGTAAAGTTTTGAAATAAAGTTTCACATCCTAAAGAGAACGAGAAGAGAAAGAAAAACAAGACACACCACAAACCATACAGTGAAGTCTAAAGAGGTAGCTGCTTTGTTTCTGAACTCATTAAGGACCTTTCTGCTAGACTGCTGTTTACCATCTTTACCGTCTCAAGAGAAATCTGCTAGAATTGTCTGCGGAAATGGCAGAGAATGTTTTTCTAAAACCCAGTTGCCATGCAACACATTTTGTATGAAGCTGCATCCTCTGAAACAGCCCAGTTCAGTAACCAAATAGGTTATCCGCCCATTCCCTGAGCTGCTCATCCTGATCCCTGGACAGTCAGTTGGAGGGCGCACAAAAGAAAATGTTTCATTCATCCTTATTTTTAACTACATGCAGAATAACTGAGGCTACACATTCCCAAGCCACTACAACACTGGGTGTGTCAATGTTTATGGCAGGGTCAGTGTAGATATGAGAGGACAAATGAATGGGAACACTAGAATTATTATAGTGATATTTTTAAATAACAATGAAATACTTTATTTACTTTAACCATTTTTACACAACTTACCTGCTTGAAAGTTTAATCCCCACTTTTTAAATTTGCAGCATTCTGAATGGGGTGACATGAGTCTCTTTCACAGGCGGGGCAGCCTGGTCTCTAGGGGAGTGAGGTAGTGAGAGTATTCCCAATGTCCCAACTATTTCCTCTTATACTGCTTTTCTTATTATTAAAGAATCACTTACAGCTCAGTTCATCATTCTGGATCCACCAATGAGCATCTTGTTTGAGTAAATGGATGGATGTAAATGGATATGAAGCTTTTGAATATAGTGTGTGTGAAAGCTCTCTACCGTTGATATCTGTGCCTTACCCTGACAAGACGTGCCCTCTTTACCAAGTCATTAAGCTTCCTCAGGGCAGAGTTGCGAGGCAGGTTTTGCATATCAGCAAACAGGTCCTCTTCCTCCTGCTCAAACAGCCTGCGATTGTCTGTCCTCCTCAGTGGAGCGGACCAGAAGGAGCCAATGTAGATCCTCAGGACCTCAGGGGTGCGGAACACTTTCCCCAACGACCACATGAGGGCTCCATACACTCGCATTAGCTGCTGGGAGTCCACCATGTCTGCCTTGTTGAGCACCACCCTCAGTTTGTCCTCATTGCCCCTTAGGGCCATGATGGTGCGGGAGAACTCATCAGACAGCTCCAGCTTATGGGCATCACACAGGAGGATGATTCGGTCCACATGCTCCGCAAACCAGTGAAGAACCGCTGGGAAGTCATACCCTAGAAGAAGCAAAAATCACATCTTACAATTACCAACACCCTTTTTATCACTAATCACATCTTGTGTTATATGTGTAAAGTAAACCTCATGAGGAAACAAATCAATAGAACATTTCTGGGCTTCAATCAGGGCATTTAGGCCAAAAGAACACTGCACAGCAGCATAATTGGAACACATCTTTGCTGTTGAGGTCTGAAAAGGTTGCCTGCAATAAAGAGAAATTTAAATTTCAGCATTATTCATCGGTTGCGATGTAGAGTAAAATTGCGGAGAAAGCTCAGATTCTGTCACAGTGGTTGCTGTTTCAAAATCGAAAGGAGAAAAAGTGTTATCACATTTACTACCCAAAACAAGTCTTAACAGTTTTATATATGAAATATATATGATTTAGGCCAAACCTAGCCTCGGAAATATAGTGTGATATTGTCTCAGACACAAGGCAACAAATTCATTCCAACTTTGTGTCATTTCATGGGGGAATTCTCCTTTAAGAGTGATTTCTTGGCTAAAATTATTTAATTCAGATGTAATCTGTGGGCAAGGAGTATCAATACTAATATAAAAGACCTGAGATCAGCAGATGCTTTGACTCCCCAAGCAATCAGTAAGGGGAAGGTTGAAGAATGCACTTATGGATGGTGAGTGTAACAGTGGCGGGGAGTTTGAAGGACGCCAACGCAGAGCCAGGGTTCCAAAACTTTATTAACATAAACTAACATACAAAACCAAAAGTGCCACCATTAACTGTAAGGCAGAGCCTCGTTAATGAACCGCACTCTGTTCTGACTCACTGGGGCTTAAATAGCAGCCCCAATGAAGCACACCTGTGTCTGAACAAGCCCAGGTGTGCTCAGTCAGAACAGAGCGCCATCTGTCTTGCCCAGCCGGAACCACAGGCACGACAGACCGTGACAGTGAGGGTGACATCATTGTGTAGGAATACAGCCCCACCTCTGAAAATGACTTGTACATGTACAGTATAAACTCATAGCAGGGTTTGGGAATAACAAGAAGTCTCTAGTCCAGTGTAATGTCTGAAAATGTCCAGTAAATTCTAAATATTATTAAAATGAAATCAAAAAGATTATAAGTGGCAAGTGAACAAGGCCCTACTGAATGAAATGACACTATTTAATTCAATCCATAATTTTGTAATCTTGTAATTTGCTACAAATGTCTTTACTGCATCTTGCCTCTGCTCATCCTTTTCTTGGAGCTGGATAAAATTCCTGGGGTGTCGATGATGCTGATGCTCTCCAAGACCTGGTTTGGAAAGTGCACACACTGGAACCTGCAAAACCACAATCGTATAATAAGGTCATTTATGTGAGGTCTCTTTATATGATCAGATAAAATTACCAAGCGTTAAAGGTTCAATACTTGTCACTTTTTAAATTTCACCTTCACACTTGATTAAATTTACATTTAAGGCATTTAGCAGATGCTCTTATCCAAAGCAACTTCCATGTCCTAATTACAGGGACAGTCCTGCTGGAGCAACTTAGGGTTAATTCAGGCTTGCTCAGGGACCCAGTGGTGGTAGTGCTAGAGGTGGGATTTGAAGCTGGGACCTCTTGAGCCACAGGTCAACAGGCAAGTACCCTACCACTAGACCACCACCACCCCACATTTATGTCTTAAATGTTCAACGACTGCTCAGAATGTGACCACGCCAAAGATGACGCATAGCTTAGCTCTCTCCATACTGCACCCACCCTTTCTCCAGAGCCTGCTCTGGTTCCTTCTGTTACAGGTTTTAGGTTTGCATTTTAAGCCACACCTAAAAAAACACATTTTTCTAACCCTAACCCGAGGACTGACTACCCATTCATACGTTGTTCTGTTCATTAAAATGCCTATTTATACATTAAAATGCTCATTTATGCCAGCTTCTTCTTGCATTGTGAGAACTATTTTGATTGATTAGGATAGAATAGAAATCGTCCAACATTTCTATCCATTTAGAAATAATCCAATTGAAATGGTCCAACATTTCCTAGAATAAAATCTGAAATAGCAAAAATAACTTGTTTACGAAACCAGCAGTTGCATTGTTTTTTGCCCTAACCTGTTGAGGAAGGTGTTTCCAAAAGGGTTGAGTTTGCGAAAAGGTTTGTTGGGGTCTACGATGAGTGCGTTGCCTGGGATGACCCCTTGAACATCTCCATGCATAATGGCAGTGAAACAGTCAGTTGTAGGTTCTGGACCTATTCTGCCACCTGGGTAATCCTGTTCAAGGAGATACCTGAAAAATGCACACCCAGAAAAATGTTCCACATATATGCATATAAAAAAGCATTAAAGTGGAATTAATTCTCATGCTAATTGCCTTTTTTGCTGTTCAATAATAGATGTGATATTGTATGTATACAATATGAATATATGTTATAAAATACACAAAGGTCAGCACGGTTCTTTTCGGAACCTATTTTACGTTAAAAATGTTTAGCAATGTTAGAAATTAGCCAAAGTGACTTAACTGGTACTTCTACGTGAGTGCAAATGTTTACCTAATGAAGGTTGTCTTCCCTGTTGAATACTGACCCACCACTAGAATCATGGGATTATTATCAAAGTCTGCATCCTCTAGGCTCGGAGAGTGGTAGTCAGAGAAGCTATAATACTTCTCTAAAGGAAGCAGCTTCTGTCGATAGAGCATCTTCAACCCCTCCGTTACTGTCTGCACCTCCTTCAGGGATTTTACACTTCTATGCGTCATATCTTTAGAAGGCACTGAGCAGAAACCTGAAAACACAACTATTTTAGATTACAGATGGTCGGTACAGCTACTGAGCATGTGCACAAAAGGAGACATTGAGATGTGAATGTGTGATAGTTTGCAAGCCCCATCACATTAGCTATATTAGTCGAAGAAAACTCAGTTCTGTTTGGCAAAGCATTTTCTTTTTCCTGGACAAACTGTATGAGCCAAGAGTTACTGTTTTTTTTACAGTGAAACTATTATTTCAGTGAAACTACAAAATAGCAAGGTAGCTTCCTCAGTATGCAGTATGTATGCAGCATACTCATTGTCTGCTAACATTATGACATGAGAAATATGTCATAGATGCCATATATGCAAGATTTAGAATAATGACTAAGCCGAATATTGATCACCACTTACCCTGCCTATGTATTGCACTTGTTAACACAATTTACAGATTTGAAATTTTATTCAATTTTAGGCTATTTCACCTTAAGTGGCATTTAATGTTCATGTAAAGCTCATATTGCACTCTAATGTAAATGCATGTGAGGCACTTTGGATAAAACCATCTGTAAATATGTTACCTACGTTAGTCTCATTCTCATTTCTATATCCATCCCTTCGTCCCTTTATGAGAAATAGGTTAATGACAATGGTATTAACAAGTGGCAGTAGGCAAAAACTACTTAAGAACTACCAGAGAAGAGAAGATAAACCACTCTCTGTAGGACTTTAATAAGCTTGGAGCTAAGAACTTGCAGGTGCACAGCATGCTCAAGGGAGACCAACCCCCCAAAGTCACAAACATTGTGATCAGGCAACACAAGGCAGCTGTTGCAGCTGAAAACAATTTTCATGGACATTTAATCAAATAATCTGTATTCTGGATATATAAAAGCAGTAAAATTTTTATATTCAGAGTACTATAGCTGCTCTTACTCTTTCCAGCTGTGCTCAATACAACTTTATTTTAGAGTAAAATAACTTTATGTGGCCAATTCAAATTTCTCTATGCATACAACAAAACAGGGCTTATGAAACTGTGCCGTACTCATGTTTGACTGAATTTCAGCCTGTACAGCTGCACTAAATGTCTCCCTTGTGTAATAAAGTGAACAAAGTGGATTCCTCTGTCACACAGAAGAGCTGGCTCTGATTTGTCACCGGACAAGAGATGTTATGGAGCTGGCTGGAGGGAGGACATGTATAAAGCATACAGATATCATAGTGCAATTAAAACTGAACCCATTTCAGATGTAGCGCTCTCTCTCTCTCATCAAAAGGATGTGGAAATAACAGGCCATACATTAAGCAAAAGAAATTAAAATGATATGATCATAAAAATAAATGATCAGAAATAAATGTCTGAACAATAAAGTCAAAGAAAGTCAAGCTTTATAAACATATTGCAATATAGGATTGATAAAGCTATCATTGCTTTGTAGGGTCTTTAAGTGCTGTCTTTCAGCGATTGGTTTGGGAGATGAAACATTGGGAAAAGTGGGAGATGCACAATGACTTGCCAGTCCATTGAAGGGCTGACACATAGACACACACTCACACACACATGTGGGGCAATTTATCATCACCAATTCGCCTGACGTGCAGGTGGGAGAAAACTGGGAGGAAACACACAGACACAGGGAGAAAAAACTCCACACAGAAAGCTCCCGGACAGTCCCGTCTGGGAATCGAACCCAGGACCTTTTCGCTGAGACGCAACCGTGCTACCCACCCATTAAAATTTTTTTTACAAATACTGATTTTTTTATGCTTTGTATTTATGTCTTTCCATCAAAAAGAACTTTTGGAGTTATTCCATCAATTTTGCCATTATCTGAGCCATTCCCATTGCAAGGTGAAAAACAAACACACTCAGATCATCACACCTGGGGAAGCAAACTAGCCTTCCCAATTCCCCCAACATGAATGTCTTAAGACTGTGGGAAACTGGAACACCCAAAGGAAACCCAGGCAGAGAGCATGTAAACTCCACACAGAAAGGTCAGGGAGTTGAACCCAGGTTGATGTGAGGCAACAGTGCCATCCACTGGACCATCTTTGAGCGCACTTTAAGATGTTACAGAAATAAACCTAATCCTTTATTACCCGTCACTGCCAACTAAACCTAGTATTAGGGGAAAACCATAGAACCAGTTTTAAAAGGCATGAATTTTGCAGTACACCTTATATGTAACAAACATTTCCACACTTTTTCAAATTTGGAAGTTCTATTGTCTTGCTTGCAAATAAAGGAATTTACTTTCAAGCTCTGCAATATTACTTCCAAAAATGAAAGAATTCAAATGAAGGATCTTTTGAGAGGAATAAGGATTTGATTTTAGGCTCCGTTTACTCAGTTTTAAGATCTCATGCATTATTTTATCAGTAGAAATGTATTAAGGAAAGGGAGTAGCCTCAAACTCAAAAAGAACAGTGTGGGAAGTTCTTACCAGATCAAGAGAGGAACTCAAAGAAACGTTTTAAGGTTCATCACCAAACCCCTCTCCCATTCACACACTTTTGTTGCTCTGCTCTTCAGCCTGAAGTGAACTTCCTGAAGCAAATGTGCACAATTTAATCCCAGTTTGCTGCACTCTGCACATGGTAAATTAATTCCTTCTAATTCTAAAGGTGGGGAAAAGTGGAGGCTTGTGGTTCTACTGCAGTCTGGTGTTGAGTCTTTGGAGGATCATGGTGTTCTCCTCGGATCCAGATGTTCACAGGGTGGAGTGCGGCTGGATCACCACTGACTTTCTCTAAAATGAAGAAATACTACTTTGGTGTGTGTGTGTGTGTGTGGTGGGTGTGGGCCAAAACTTTATTGTACATGCTTTTATTTTTATTCGTTTCTTATGTAAAAAATACTTTTTGAGTAGCTCTCTAGTTCATACTGATTGTTATGAATTTTTCCAGCAAAATATAATCTCCTTGTTCAGACTTATCTTAACACTGATTTAACATTAGCTCAGTTGTTTCCCTTTTTCAAGTCTTTAAATCTGCATTTAAAGTTTGACTATAATGTTTTCATTTAGTTGTGAGACCAAAACCAAAAGGAATGGTAGAAAAGGTAGAAAATGTACCTTTCAAAAATAAGTTAAAAATAAGTTGTTATTCTTCTTATTGGACATTCGCGTCTTCTTCCACAGGTTATTGTTTTAAGAGATATGTTCAAAATCCAAATAAAAATGAAACGCCTGAAATTAAAACACCTTAGAAAAACTGTTGACCAGTCGTCTCTCCACTGATTTATACTACACTTTAATTTGACATGCAATTTGTGGATTACAGTTTAAAATCTACTGTCACATTTAGGGAAGAAAACCAATATTTGATGTCACAAATTACAGAATGTGCCATATTACCATTTTACAATGTACATGGAAGAAACAATAACTGTTGAAATACATGCATGAACTTGGCAATACTTTTTCTGTGAACATCACATATGCAATGCTTCAAACACAACAACTTTAAAGTAACAGTATATTTAGGATTTTACCCTGTAACTCAACTCGTTTTACTTAAGTACATTTAAAGGGAAGTACAAACATCCATTAAGCATAACAATGAACAAATTTAAGTCACAAGACAATAATTAGACCATTCTCCAGAACTCCCAGAGCCCAAACACTAAAAAAGGTAGTGTAGTTATTTCCTTATATGCAATAGGAACTGTTGCTTCAAACTAGTGATTACATTTCTGTGGTCACTGTAAATATAATCTTAAATAGCTGCACAATTGTTAAATTGAAAACTTGTAAATATTACATTAATCCTTATCGAACAGTCCCGGCTTCTTAATCACAGACCCCAATGAGCTTATTTTGATAAGTGTTAAAAACAAGATCTTGTTCAAATACGAGTTTCTTACATTCGAGACGTTTAACTAGGTCATAACAGATCTGTGCATCAGAGTTATGTATCAATGTGCAGTCCATGCAGTTCACCAACTCAAACCTTATTATCATAAGACACTAAAGTCTGATAAAGACTCTCTCTATTTTGGTTCCCACTGACACTGCTATTGTGGTCACTCTCTCGATGCCCAGAAGGACCCCCTTTAAGCTGCTCCACGTAATCACAGTTCTGATGAAGAAACAAGACATGGTCGAGATGCTTAGGCCCAAGCATGGCTCTCCTGTGGGCCACGGCAGATTCCCTTGGAGCAAAAGCCCGGTCGGCGGGGATAGCAGTAGCTGGAATTGCCAGGTATTTCCGCGCAAGTCGGGCCACAGCAGGGAAGCGATGCTCCTTGTTACGCCACCAGTGGAGAGGAGAGAGGCTACGTTTGCACAGCGGCTCTGCTATGTAATTTTCCAGTTGCTGGTGGATTTCAGGCATGCGTTCAGTAGGATCCTCCCCTAGAAGAATATCATACATGGTTTGAGGTAAGGGGCTCATTCGCATTCGTGCAGTGAGCTGCCTGTCATTTCTCAACGTTGGGGTCAGTCCAGCCACATTGGCTGTTCTTTTATGGCCACTAGTGGTTTTGGAAGGTGAACCCACAGGTACATTCTCAGTGACCTGTTCTGGAGATGAAACGGCAGCAAAGTTCTCATTCTGATGAAGCTCAATACTGTCACCCTCCTCTGCAGAGGCACATGACCCGGGGGAATCCAAGGATGCCACTGTGGGGATAGGCAATGGATCATCCAGTCCCAAAACTGCAGTTTCCCCTTCTGCTTCATTTCCTCTGACTTCTAAGCCTCTTTCCATTTCTTGGTCTACCTCTCCATCGTCTGTATAAGCTTGAACAGACAACAGCTCTTTGACCTTGTCATGCAATTTGCTGCGGGCATGTGGGCTGAGAAAGCGCATTTCTTTGAATCTTGGGTCCAAGAATGAGGACAGAACAGCAGGACTCTCAAGCAGAGCTTCCTCATCACTTAGCCTCCATCGCTTCTCCATCCCAGCACGGATCCTTTCCATAACTCCTCTAACCACAGGGCAACTGCACTCTGCCATATTCTGTCCTAGAAGGCGAGATACTCCCTGGAGACATGGCATCAAAGCCGAAATAGCGGCATTGATGTCCTCACTCAGGAAAGATGCTGCAATCCGAACAGTCCTTAGCACCGGCACCAATTCGTGTAATAGACGCCACTGATGGTCAGCCAAATTAGGAGCTGCCTTTCGTTCTTCCAGCACTGAGCTGACCACCCATTTCAGCTCCAGAATGCTCTCACACATGTCAATGGCTGTAGCCCAGCGACCTGGGTCATCCAGGACCAGGCGTGCCGTACCTTTGTTGGCAGCCTCAGCTTTCTGATTCAGAGCTGCTGCAGCATTCATATCATGCTGGAAATGCAGAACAATCCCACGGGCATCTGCAAGCGCCTGCCTCACCGTCTCTACATAAAGGCCCTCCTGGACGCAGAGCTTGAGAGCCTCCCCTGCACAAAGAACGGGTTCCCAGCCCTCTGGAAGGGACAAAACAGGAGCATGACTGGGTCCAGGAAATTCCTGTTGATATTCCTGATCAAGTGCTAAAGTGCCCTGCCTTCTGTCCTCAGCACCCCAGGGGGTGTCATACACGACACAGAATACATAATTTTCAGGAAGATTGAATTCTGAAAGAATTGCTTTTAAGATGTTTGCAAACTTGGCAAGCCCGATCTCTGTAGGGTTTCCTTTGTATTCTGGTATCGGGCGAGTCTCTAGAACACAGCGGGCCAAACGCCAGTTGGAGTCAACAAAATGTGCACTGACGGTGAGGTAGGACTGCCCACTGCCTTCAACTCCACAGCCCTCTACAGACCGCCAGTGTTCAGTGCACAGGGCCAGACAGCGAGGAGCAAGGCCAGTTTGAAGATGCCGCTGAAGGCATTGTTTGAGAATGTGATAGCGATGCCACAAAAGGCTCCCAAGCAAGGAAGGTGAGGGAACTGGATAATTAGGCTCAAGGCAACTAAGCAACAGTCTGAATCCCCTCTCTTCAACCACAGACAGAGGCTGGAGGTCTCTAAACACCATCTCCAAAATTAGATCTGTAAAGACACCAGCCCGCTTGTCACTACAACCCCTAGTGCCACTGTTGTTGTTGCTGCCGCCATTGCTGGTGAGCGTACTTTTAATCTCCTCGGGAGAAAATCCATATGTTAAGTCCATATCTTGGCTGGGGACAGCATTAGCATTTGAAGCACCTCCTCCTGCGGCAGAATTAGGGGCATATACGGAGCAGCCATGTTTGGTTTCACCTCCATCAGCTGACAGTTGCTCATGATGCTCCTCTTTGACAACAACAGGTACTATGTGCTGAAATGCACCTGCTGTAGCTTCAGCTGCCGCACTGGACGTTGCAAATCGGCTGTTAAGTAAATTGGACTGAACCATTTGTTGATGCAATGCTGAGGGATTATGGACATCAGCTGTGTTGGGAGGGGGAACAGCTCCATCACGAATGCTGTGTTTGCGGCCCAAGTGCTCCCTCATTGAGGTGGTGCTGTTGTGAAAAGACAGCTGTCTCTTGCAGTGGTTACATTCAACCCGGTACATACTTAGCTGGGTGTAATGGTCCCACACTTTGGATGTGCGACGTTCACTAAAAGGTAATATACGGTCCATCCTCCTCCTCAGGTTTGGAGTGCCTAGATTACCAGGCCGCCTTCGAACTGGGAACTCCATGTGTGCGTGGCATTGAACTGTAATATACCAGAAGAAAAAAATCAGTTCATTGGGAATAACAATGCATCTCTATCCAGGTCGTAAGGCTCCAACAGCCACAAGACATTTTGTGGTTTAATCTGACGTGCTGGTATTTGAAATGTGGGGTGAAAATGGGGAACTTTCAGGAAGGTCATAAGGGATGAAGCTGGGGGCAGTTGTGAAAATTTGCAGAAAGGTGAAAGTGGCTAATTGTCATTGTGAAACAGTACAGAGTGAGACACAACAAAATGCTTCCTCTGTTTTGCACCCACACACATGAGCAGCAGGGGGCAGCTTTTAAAAGTGCCCGGGGAGCAGTGATGGGGACGGTACCTTGCACAAGGGTACCTCAGGACAACATACCGGTCAGGGATTCGAACCCATGACTTTCCAATCTTGGGGTCCCTAATCACTAGACCACTGCTAGTGTAAAAAATTACAATCCTGATTAGTTTGTCCAGCACTGTTAGCCATTTCCTTTTTCCATCAATTAGGTAAATTGACAGTTAAAGCCAATAAAATTGTTATGCCGATATTTTTCTTTTCGGAATCGCTGAATGTCAGGATCGTGATCGAAATTAGAATTCGATTAATCGATCAGTCCGAATTCAGGGACACGCGTTTGGACGCGCATGTCAAACTAACTTTTGGGGATGTAAACATCATAAATGGGTCGTTCTGTGCATCGCGGTGGTTATGCTGTAATACGAGTGTAATTAACTAGTCGGGGCGGGAATGTGGTCGGGAAAGCGTTTTATTATAATTCAGTTCAGTTCCCCTCGATGTTCTTCCGGGCCGTCATGCTCAACAACATCTCATTCACGTAGTCCCTCTCCTGCCAGGCCACAGAGAGCGCGCATCAGATCGGCCCGAGGGTCACATCTGTTTAAAACCCCAACACTGCAAAGAAAACCCCAAAACCAATACCTTTATTTCCAACTTTACACCATCGCTCTAATCCAAAACGGCCTCCATTCACGTTTACGACCTCTACACTGGAAACGCATGGCGCGTCGGCTGTTAGGGGTGTGGGTTAAATTGACAACTGGAGTATAAAACGTACAATCTCTCAACTATATCAGTGACAGCGGATGTAGATTAATATCCCAGTGCAGCTAGTGGGCCAGCGCAAACACATAATTGAGGCTTCTGGCTCATGCTTTACACTTTTAAGACATTTCAGGTCTATTCGTTGCCGGGCAGCTCCTGCTAGCGCGTTGCGAAGAAGACGCGCTTTTTCGCGACCGTCCCCAGGACGCGGCCGCTCTTCCTGCTTGCGTCCACGAAAACAAAGCAGACGCAGCTGATGTGAAGAGGGACAAACGGAGACCGTTGGACTTCAACGCTGACAGCTCACACTTAGAAAATGGACTACTCTGGAAAGGAGAAAGAAGCCCTGGCTCTGATTGCCGAAGCTGATAAGAAAATGAAAACGTCAGGCTCGTTTCTGGGAACATTTTTTGGGTGAGTAGCTATAACCACATATGTGTAATGTAGGACAGGGTCACTGATATTTTGGCATACTTTATCAGAATAGCATACCAGCAGTGCAGGGTTCATGGTTATATCTATGTCTGTCCAGCTCTGCTGGGTATGAGCCATTAGAAAAGTACTTGGAAAATCTCCCCCTAATGGTTGAGGATATGGCACCCAACATAAAACCATTTTAGTGATTAAAAGACATTTAAAAGTGAAATATTTCATGCCAGACATGTTAGCTGGATTCTACAGCGCCTGTTTAAATGATATTACTTAAAGAAGCACAGAAAACTGCAGCGCGTTCCTTAATTCAGTACAACTGCGGATTTTTGTTTTGCGCATGCGCATTAACAGGGACAGCGAATAGGCCATTCTGATAGGTTTTCTGCACACCTGCCCCCCCCCCCCCAAAAAACAAAACCCTCTATTATTTTTATTAATTATTATTTAGTACATGCATAAGTGAGTAATTACAACTGAACAGGAGGGTTGTTTTCCCAGTATTGCATTAACACACGGTTTCAGGGTCAGTCCAAAAGCATCTAAAATGTCTCATCAGATTACATACATTAAAGTCAGAGGTGTTTGAACAGATTCTCCCACATATTAACAAACAAACAAACAAACAAGGTCCTATTATTGCAATATTCAGGATCTTTAAAATGTTTAAGGAAACTTAAGAAGGCAAACCTTCTGGGATATATTTGGTGCAATCACATGAATAGTTTCATTTCACCACTTCTTCCTCTTTACTCTCTTTTCCTATTATTTCTTCTTCTTATTATTTTTTCATCACACTTGATTATGTCAAATGCATTATAGTTAAGGTAAACACAATGTTGAAATTTGAAATGAAATGTTTGTATGCAAATTTATCCAGTTTTTGCTTTGATAATTTATTTTTTTTTACTGAAAATTTCATAAAAATGTTTCCCCAACACTTGTTCTTCTCTAGGAGCTCCTCCAAAGCAGAGGATGCCTGCGAACTGTACATAAGAGCTGCCAATCTGTTCAAGATGGCAAAGAACTGGCGTGGTACGGCAGGAACAGTTCACCAAACATTTCCTGCTGTCATATTTTTTCAACACCAATTTATGTATGCTGACTTTTTTTTTTCCAGCGGCAGGAGATGCTTTCTGCAAAGCAGCCAAGGTGCGATTGCAAACACAGAGCAAACACGAGGCTGCCGTCAATTTTATAGATGCTGGCAACGCTTTCAAAAAGGCAGATCCTCCAGGTAATGTGTTTGGGGCTCTTCAGTATTTGCAAGGTTAAGCCTTTATTGCACAATATTTGCTTCTAAATTTTTTATATCCTTCCCTCAGAGGCCATCAAATGTCTCAGCAAGGCCATTGACATCTACACAGATATGGTAAGGAAAGGGGTTATTCCTTATTTTGATCAGTATCTTCCAAAGCAGTGTTTTGTTATGGCAATAAGTGATGGATAGAGCAGCTCCAGGGGGAAAACTCACTGATTTGGTGTTCATCAACAGGGACGTTTCACCATTGCAGCCAAACACCACATCTCCATAGCTGAAATCTTTGAGTCCGACTTGGTGGATATTGATAAAGTGAGTGAGTTCGACATCACTGTGAAAGTGCTTGTTCGTTAAATAGGGCAACTAGGACTTGCCACTTTCTGAATTACATGCCATGTCATCAACTACAAGCTGCTTAACTAATGAAAAGGTCTCTGATGATGTTCTCTTTAATCCAGTTTTTTGATGCTCATAGGCAGTCGCCCACTACGAACAAGCTGCTGATTATTACAAAGGCGAGGAATCTACCAGGTACTTCTGAAAACACAGCTGGATCATTTTATGAAAACTAGGCAATTTGAGTCCTCAGGCTTTTGAAATTGTTAGGCCTTTTATCTGTTGTATGATAAAAGTGCTGACAGTTGCACTTATGTTTAAAGCTCCTACATTGTATGGTTCCTATTCTGTATGATAAGTACTATAATATAACTATTTAGGTAAAATTTCCCACCTCTCTGTACACATTAAACAAATGTTACTCCAATTATTTTGTCTTTTTGCTTCAGTTCAGCCAACAAGTGCCTTCTTAAAGTGGCTACATATGCTGCACAGCTGGAACAGTACCAGAAAGCAATTGAAATATACGAGCAGGTATCAGTATACAAAAAAAAATCATATGCAAATGAAGCTAATGTCATTTCAGTGAAATTAATATTATGTTTATTTATACCAAATTATGAATCTGTCAGATTGGAACATACGCCATGGATAACACCTTATTGAAGTACGGAGCCAAAGACCATTTTTTCAAGGCAGCACTTTGCCACTTTTGTGTAGACATGCTCAATGCCAAGGTGATTATTATTATGATTATTATGATTCTTTTGTCAGCACCTTCATTTATGTACGATCATGTAATAAATCATCATTTCTTTTTTCATCCAGTTGGCTGTGCAGAGATACGAGGAAATGTTTCCTGCCTTCTCGGATGCCAGGGAGTGCAAACTGCTTAAAGTTTGTATTTGTATCAATTATAATGTTATTTTTTTTGTTTCATATTTATAACTGTCAATCTGTTGGAGCATATCACATGGATAACACTTTGCGGGGAAAAAGGGGCATCAAGCTGTTGTTGCATGACTTGTAACCAACAGTTCTGTGTTTTAATATACACTGTAAAAATTGTTTTATTAATGAAAAGTGTGTGAAACTGAATTGAAAATATGAATATTTAACTGATTCATTAAACCTTTGATGAACATAACATAATATTGCATTTTGTATTTACAGAAACTACTTGACGCCTATGAGGAGCAAGATGTTGATGCATTTACTGATGCTGTAAGTTCATATGACTGTCTGTCTTCCAGTTTTTTAATGCAGATAACTTAATGAGGGTGCATATAATAGAAGAATGAAAATAAACACTTCCTCAGTCATACTCAGTCTTCTCCTGGATTACCCCTAGAGTACCATTCATTCGAATCCCTCTGAGTGAACAGATGTGAATATTGCTAATGCCAAAGTACACAACCATCTTGGCTCCGTTTTAGGTGAAGGAGTTCGACTCAATCACAAGGCTGGACCAGTGGCAGACCTCCATGTTACTGAGAATTAAGAAGACCATTCAGGAGGAAGAGAGTGACCTCCGCTAATGTGTTGTAGACATGATGCTCATCATTAACTTTAAATTCCTGATTCTCTATGCATTTACTCGGCCTCATAATATTGTAACAGTAGCTTAGTCTTTGTTTTGTTTCATTTGTTCTAATTAAAGTAACAGTAGCCCAGTTTTCCCTCTTTAGATCTCAGATCTGGTTGTCCTCATGTCCACAGTACACTGTGAAATTGTGTAGAAAAGCACTGGTTAGTATTCTACAAAAGATTGATCTCCTTTATATATTTTTTACATTTACTACTTAGTAAATTACTGCTGCATTGATTAATGGAAAGTATATAAGTGAACCTGTACAATTTTGTGACTCTTTCTCACCAACACTAACATGGCATGAACTGTTTTTTCTGCAGAAGAAATGATCTTTCATTCAATTCTTTTGAGAATTATATAGACAAAGAACCGTATCAGCAATTGAAACCTCTACAGGATTACAGACAAATTACAGAATGAAAACTAGTTTATTCAAAATCTAGGACACTATACACAGTGATCACAGATAATGTGGTACTTCTGGCTGTAGTGACTGTGAATGAAGGATGTGTATGTACTTATTAGTACTTATTAAAATTTTGCAGGAATAGATCGTTTTTTCATCGCATGTCATGCTAGATATGTGCAATTCATTTTAGTTTATTAAATGTCATTTTAATGTTTTGTTGTTTACAAAATGAGCCCATAACGGAACAGAATTATTTACAAAGCCGCTAAATGACATCTGTCAACTTTTTGCTTCTATTACATTGCTGTCACTTATTTGCCATTTGTCATCAAATCGTCTGATTCCGTACTTGATCCCGTTACACACCGTATTTAAGTTTATTGCTTACTTTTGATCCCACTCAAGGTTTGCGCATAGCTGCTCAGATTGCCCTTTTCATGTAGTGGGCTGACTAAAAGTTGTTCAGTAATATCTGATATTTCTTACTCTGATGTTTAGATGCACTGCCTGTTACTCCCTTTGAGTTTTAAGACCAAAAGTGTTCAAGTTTATTTATTTATTTATTTATTTACTTACTTACTTTGTGTTTGGAAGCAGATGAAAGCCTGATGCAGGCATTTGAGCTGAAGTGTAATCACTTATTAACTTGAGCATGAAATGTAATGGCAAGATGATCTTCGACTCATTCTGGATCCCTAAACCCTGGTTTCTGCTCTGTAGGTAAAAGTGGTTTTCTGCAGGAGTTTAGAAAAGTCTGGGTTCTGATATGTTTACTCTCCCTACTGTTAATGATAAAGTACTTAAAAAGGCAAATAAATTTTGACTTCTCCTTTGCGCTCTCTTATTTTTTTCATGTTAAACACCTCCCTGTTAACAGCTTAATGGCAGATTTTTCAATTCTTTTTTATTTTGCCTTAAAATATCTTAATTGTAAAAATCATAAAATACTGTAAATACTCATATAGTCTTTAAGACGAGTTTAATGCAATTGAAACAAAAATTGATGAACTAATTAGGCTCAGTTTGACTTGAGCGTATACCAGTGCATTTTTTTAGTCATGTTCCTCATCGGCCTCTTCTATCTCAGCCTCGTCCAGTCCTGCGTTTTCCATTCGCACTTCCCGCTGCTTTTGTAGTGCTCGTTCCTCCTCTAAGGTGGGGTCCAGAGCCTCTGTAATCTCTGGCCCAATGGGGTACTCTTTCTGGGGCGGGGGAGGTAGAGGTGGAGTGTAGGGTTCTCCCAAGTACTTCAGTCCCCAGCCAATGTATATGCTTTCAAACTTCCTGTTGATTAAGGAACATAATTCAGGACCATATAGCTAAGAACAAATCTTGTTCAATATATGTTTTTCTATATCATATCAATAAAAATTGCTCATCAACGAATGCAAAAGTCAGGAACTATATTTGGAAAGAAAAATCTTATTTAGCCCAATCACAATATCCTTTTAAAAAAATACTTTAACACTGACAACAACTCACTAGTTATCTCTCTTGAATGTGTTTGATAAATGTGTAAATGAAAGGCATAATCCTTTCGGGAAAAAATACCTCAGGTACATAATCAATGTCCAAAATGATGTTAATTCCAATCATTATTACTGTTGTAAATGTTTAGGTGAGTCATAATGCAAAGAGAAAGGTCTCACTTTCCACAGGCGTAGGCATGGGCTCCAGGCCACAGGTGGGAGCGCACATAAGCGACGGCATACTGGGGGACTAGGTTTGAGGACAATCTGGTGCTCCAGGGAGGAATGTTATTTATCTCTGAAATACCATAACACATCATCATTAAGGTTTATCAATGACTCAGACCTACAAATCATCAAAAGGTTGGATGTTACCAGCTAGTTCAACTGTTGTGTGATGATCCTTTCATTGCTAGGCAGTGTGGGCATGTATTCGCTCACATAGCAGAAGCAGCAGATAACATTTCTAAGCAAATTTGGATGCATGCTTTTTAACTACTGTTCTTCTGAGAGGCTTTATAGATTCAGCTTTGTTTTGCCAAAGGCTGTCTGATTTTCATTTTAAAACATCTTAACAGCCCATAACATCTTCGGTGCTCCACATTAGCTGAAAGTGGGGATTAGAATCCTAATTGTATAACCATCATGTTCTGATAGCGTCATGATTTTCATGGAAAACACACATGTGCATTGTAGCGAAGTTCTTCAAAATACTTCCTTTAGTTGAACTTTGCCCTCACTAAACTTCTTTGATAGGTGATCCTTGTCCTGAATAATTGAATAGAACTGTTAAAGTTGGAATTGTTATACAAGATGCAAAGCCTCGACATGGCCTGATGACTTTAGAGTATCCCAGTCATGATTTTTGAGACTTTATACACCTATATGTTATCATAAGGCTCTTAAACACCTCAATTCAAGTGTATCCTATAAAACTAAAGTCTGCAGGACAAGAAAAAGGTTCTGAAGCCTCAACAGCAGCCTTTTATGACATTCTGCTTACAGACCGGCAAACAGACAGGGCCCCGGCTGACCTGCATCTTCAGACAGTGGTGTGAGAAGTGGTGGTCCAACCTCAGGTTCAGGTTCATCAGGCTCTTCCTCTGCTTCTTTTTCTTTACCTTCTTCTTCTTCCAGATCTTCAGTCTTTTCAGCCAGGTTGATCCACGCACAACGACCCTGAGACACAAACACAAAGGCAGAAGGACAAATGATCATTTCAAGTTTGCACCAGAATTTCAATTAAACAAATGTGGGAGAAAAAGTTTGACACCTATGCTCCATGAAATAGGCTACTTTCTGCTTTTGCCTTTCCTTTAGCTACCTGTTTATTGATGTGCTGGACATGGTGGACCCACAAAGACAATGACTTGGCCATTTCTTGCACAGGGATTCCCTCAAAGTCAGTGTTCTCCACAAAGCTGTCTCGTGCTTGCTCTTCTTCTTCTCCCTCCGCTTCCTCAAACTGGTAGAAACCCAGTGGACTGACCTGAGTGCTGGCTGAGATTCGGGCAATCTGGGCTCTCAGATAGTTGGCCTCGTTGCCTGGAAACGGTGGGTAGCTGATGATGGGGGCATCTAGCCGGCCGGTGAAGTGCTTGCGAATCTGTCGTGCCACAGTTATCTGGGCGGGAACAACATCAGGAAGGCGAACCCATGGCAAGCCAGACTCGTGACACACGAAGTAACTGAACTTATTAGTACCAGAACCACGAGGCTCTTTGGGCACAGTGGGGGGAGGCTTGTAGGTTGACTTTGGGAGTGGATCTGCCTAAAATATCACAACAGATTTTGTAAAACTGTTTTAAACTGTTCAAAATGTAGACATCATAAAGAGAAAGTTCAACGTTTGACTGAAAAGTCTTTCACATGTCTTTGACTTGAAAGTTTTGACACCCCACAACAGATTGCATACTTAAATATAGAACTCAAATATGATATTTTTCAGCATTTAAAAATGCATCGCACACATCATGTAAACTGCATGCCTATATTTCTAATAATATGTCAAGTAGACTTACACAAGTGTGTTGATTGAAGCATGCAGTTTACATGATGCGTGTGATTCCAGTGCATAGCTAAAAAAATCAAACCTAAGCTCAAACATGTATTGGCTTAGCAACATTTAAGTTTTTTCAAACAATTGCTTTAATTACGTCAGCCATGAAACCAACAAAACACAAAGATTAAGAAATAAGAACAGGTATGTCATGCACTAACCACTTCCACAACCTCTCCTTCGCCCTCATCTTCTTCCTGCTCATGTGTCTCATCTGCCCCTTCTTCCTCGTCTTCCCAGCCATCTCTGAATTTCACTTCAGCCACTAGGTAGTTTGCCTCAATGCCTAGGATCTTCCCCCAAAATCTGCAGTGCTGAAGGGGCTGAGTGTCTAGTAGCTGTTTTAGGGCCAGAAATATCCTCTGAGTCTCTTCTTGGCCCAAACCCACACCTATCTGTTCAAAGAAGAAGCTCTGTTCCGGCAGATTGGGCAAAGGTGTCTCCACCTAGGAGGAACACAAAGACAATGTCAAAAATATTGTATGTACAGTACTGTTTGAACATTTAAAGGGGCCATGCAGATTGAAAACACCATTTTTTTTTTATCTTCTTTCTACTTCCCTCGGCTGCCCCCTATTAGGTCAACTGTTTCCATTTCTTCCAATCCTCTGCATCTTCCTCCTTCAAACCAACTGCCTGCATGTCCTCTCTCACAACATCCATAAACCTCCTCTTTGGTCTTCCTCTTTTCCTCTTTCCTGGCAGCTCCATCTTCAACATCCTCCTCCCAGTATAATCCTCGTCTCTCCTCTGGACATGTCCAAACCAACACAAGCTTGCTTCTTTAACTTTGTCTCCAAAACGCCTAACCTGAGCTGTCCCTTTAATATACTCAATTCTAATCCTTTCTAATTCCAATTTGCCCGCACTCCCTTCTTCACCTCTCTTCTGAACTTGTCGTTACCCTGAAATGTTGATCCCAAATATATAAATTCCTCCACTTTTGTCACCTCTTCTCCCTGCATCCTAACCACTCCTTTCCTTCCTTTCATTCACACTCATGTATTCTCATGTACACTCTCCACATAATCTTCCTTCAGGATAACACCTCCCCATTCCCTCTTCTATCCACACCACGATGAAATAATTTCAACCCTCCTCTAATACACCAGCACCAAGAACAACTGGGTTGCTTGGTTTTTAATACTAGATCAAATTTGAACCTATTATTCTAATATTATGCTATTAGAAGCTGTAAAAATTGAGAAAACTATGAACTGAGCTGTAAATGTCTCTAAAATGACTGAAGAAGCTACAAAACATATAGAGTGAAATGAGAAAACAGAAAATGGTACTGTACTAACCAGTCCCTCCTCTTGCAAGAACAATGCTTTCTGTTGCTGGGCCAGTGCGAAAGCTGCAGGAGTGTCCAGAACGGAGCGCAGGGTGCTCTGACTGTCCTGCAGATGGCTGCGCTTCACCTCCAGACTCAGCTCTTCAAACACATCGGCTGCATTGTCTGGCTGCTCGTCCAATATTTTGGTGAGGACACGTGTTAGATGGTCATAGCTGAGAAAATATGATATTTAGTGAAACTTTGACCTTTGAATCCCTGCCCAAGAAAAAACAGATATGAATGTTGTTGCTTTTACTAAAGCTATCACTTCATCAATGTCTCTGCTGTGTTGAGACTCCTGTGTCCACTGTCCACCACTGAAACAGCAACAGTGGTCCATTGGTCAGAAATTGACGATCAATGGGGAAGGGGCACAGATTTGTTGGTGTTTTGGTGACAATTCCTGGACCAATAAAGCCAGGTAAAAAGAAGTCCATAAAGCTCCTCTTTGGTTTTCCTCTTTTCCTCTTTCCTGGCAGCTCCATCTTCGACATCCATCAACATAATCCTCGTCTCTCCTCTGGACAAAGAACACAACCTTGCTTCTCTACCTTTGTCTCCAAAACGTCTAACCTGAGCTGTCCCTCTAATATACTAATTTCTAATCGTGTTCATCCTCGTCACACCCAACAAAAATCTCAACATCTTTAACTCTGACACCTCCAGCTCTGCCTCCTGTCTTTTCGTCAGTGCCACCATCTCCAACCCATACAACATAGCTGGTCTCACTACTGTACTGTCATATGCTTTCTCCAAGTCCACAAAGGCACATTGCAACTCCTTCTGACCTTCTCTGTACTTCTCCATCAACACCCTCAGAGCAAACATTGCATCTGTGGTGCTCTTTCTCGGCATAAAACCATACTGCTGTTCACTGATCCTCACCTCTTTTCTTAACCGAGCTTCTACTACTCTTTCCCATAACTTCATGGTGTGGCTGATCAACTTTATCCCTCTATAGTTACTACAGCTCTGTGCATCACCCTTATTCCTGAAGATCGGTACCAGTACACTTCATCTCCACTCCTCAGGCATCTTCTCACTTGCCAAGATTGTGTTAAACAATCTGGTCAGAAACTCAACTGTCATCTCCCCTAAACATCTCCATGCTTCCACTGGTATGTCATCCGGTCCAACAGCCTTTCCATTCTTCATCCTCTTCATCGCTGCCCTTACTTCCATCTTGCTTATTTGCTGCGCTTCCTGGTTCACTCTCCTCCAGGTTAAAAGAAATGCATTGCTTAAAAAGGTTTATAGTGCGAAAAAATCTATATTCAAATTAACAGAGAGATTGATCAATTAGTCAATATTTACGATCTTATAAATAAATAAATAAATAAATGAGAAAAATGGAGAAATGTAGTTTAGTCCACCAGCAGCGGCAGCAGAAGGGATGGAGCTTGAGCAACGTTAAAGGTGAAACACTCACAGACTGAGATTTGTTTTTGTGCTGCTTTTCAACAAGAACGCCTTGAAGTTGAGAGCAGCCTGTAGGTGTAGGTTCTCCTCTTGTCCGACCTGCTCTCCTTGGGGAGTCTTCTCCATATCTGCGCTCCGTTAGTTCAGCTAAATCACAGCCCAGTTTGTTGTAACGTTTTATTCCGTTATACTCCTCGCAGAGCCAAACACTAAACTTTTTAACCGACACGTAGTTTCTAATCCAAACAAAACGGTTGCCATGGGCACCGTGTAGACGAATCCGATTGGCTAGGAGCGTCGCGCGCGAGGAAGTGGTGCGCGATACTGCAAAATGTTTCATTCTATCACTTTTTGCACATAATGTATATCATTGTAATCAAGGGATTTTGATTACTGAATAACAAAGTTTTTTTAAACACTTCTTGTTCTTTTTTGTTCTGAATTCATCTTTTGATCTGGTGTGAGCATAAAGGAAAGAAACAGTAGATCAGGTTGTGATGCTGCTTTCTCCCCTTTTCTCTTGTGATTTGCATGTGACTGGTATATAGGCAGCACACATAGGTACAGTGTTTACAGATGGTAGAAAAACCTTTGTTTGCAATTGTCTTTTCATCAAAAATCCCGTTTCCTTTGACTGATTTGACATTTTAAAATCCACCACTTTGTTTTCTTTTTTAAAAAAGGAGCTGCGAGAAGGTTATGGGTTCGATTCCCAGCTGGGCAAGTTTTCTGCAGGACTTTCCTCCAGGTGCTTCAGTTTTCTCCCACAGTCCAAAAGACGTGCTGCTCAGGTGGACTGGAGATGTGAAATGCCCTTTAGGAGCGACTATGTCTGATCTGCAATGGTGATGTGTCCAAGTGATGGTAAAATGATCATCCCTGTGGAGAGGAGAGACACGCAAGACTTCCCACAGACTGATAATCAGCAAAGAAGAGAAAGTTCAAAACAGAAGAGAATCAGCAGCAGCTGCAGAGCATCCCGAAAGCAGCGAGAACAGCAACACAGAGGGCTATCAAGATGTACCAGGACCTGCACACTGCACCACCCTTAAAATGATTACAATGTTCAAAATCAGCTGATTTCTGAGGGAGTTTTTTTTTTTTTAACTGTGCACTTGGATGCAATTTTTGTCTTTGTGAGCCTTGCTTCTTTTATTATTGCTGCAGGCCAGAAAAAAAGTATAAAGACTTATTTAGAAATCAAGAGTAAGCTGTGTTGCATTTGTTGGGTGAAGAAAATGCTACAGAAGCGCAAAAGAAGTAAGAGGTCCTGCAATGTCTTGTGGACTTCAGAAGCAATTCTATCAGTCAACATATTTTATTGAATGAACGCTCTTTATTGATTTTTCTCCCATCTGTTGTATCTATACAGCTGTGCAAATTAGTAATGCTTTTTTTCTTTTGCAACACGTTCTTGTAAAAACGGATTCCATGCTAATTCAATAAACTATGTTAGGAATGAGTTTTTTTTATTTTGTAAACAAAATGCTGTTTTAGGAATGACAATACAAAATCAATGCACTTCATGCTTTCAATCTGAAAACGTAAAACTAAGAGACATCTTTATATTTCATAAATTCTAACATCCATAACAGATTCAGACGGCAGGGGTCGGTTAAATGATTTATTCAGCAATGATATGGAGCAGCTAAAATGAAGCCTCAGGTATGCTGATGATTCACCCTTGTTGTAGAAGTGCATTCGTTCAGTCATCCTGTTTTCTGTTTCATTCGTTTATTCTGTTGCTGCATTAGGTTCTGCAAGACTGTCTTTCACCACCTCCTGCTGCTGGTCCTCTGTAGGTTCAGTAACTGTCACCTCCATCGGTTCATCTGCCTTTTCCAGAGCAACATCGGTGAGGCCTGCCTCAGTTTCAGGTGCTTCAGTCTGCTGTGGTCAAGACAGTGTTAGGATCGAACATGCTCAGAATAACCTCAAATGAATCTATATTGCATTGTGCCAACAACTGAGGGAGGTTACACCTATCAGCCTAAAACAGCAAGTTTCAGTTTAAGCATTGTTTTCAATATATTGCATGCTCAAAGAAACGTTTTGTCTCCCATTTCTTCTTGTAGCATGTCGAAGCTCTTCTTGGAACCTTGTTAAGATCCAACCATGCAACATAGGATTTTTTAGCCATTTGTCAAGTGGTCTTAAACTTTTCATCGGGACTGTGTGTGTGTATATATCCCAACTTTTACAGTGCCAAAATTATTACTTGACAAATTAAAACCGTACTCCTGTCAGTGGTTTTAATCTTGTGGCTGATCCTGGTGGCACAGACCCCTAGGTGTCACTTACTTGTGTTGTGGCTTCCTCAGCAACCTCCAGATGTTCCGGAACCACCTCTCCTTCATCCATTCGTTCTTCCTCTTCCTCTCGTCTGCTCAGTCCTGACGGAGGTGCTGGTTCATGAGCAGCCATTGCAGCTGGGCCTGGAGATTCTGCTTGTGGAACAGGCATTACAACCTGCTGATGATGCATCTGTAAAAGGATAAATAGTACATCAGAGGTTTTAAAGTAGATGTTCATGCCAAATTTATTACCTTCATTTTCAAAAGAGGGATGCATGTGTTATTCATTTATATTAGCATTTTATACTTACCTCTCTACTTTCCATCGGTTCCATGTGGTGAGCTTCAGGCTGTGGCTCTGGCTCCTGCGTTCTGCTGCTAGCTTCCAGAATCGCCATGATGGAGGTTGGAATGTGTGCTTGCTAGAAAGACAGGGTTGTAGACAAGATACAATATAGATATATATTTTTTTAATTCATGCTCAATTTGGGCTCATGAGAGTTAATTCTCATAACTTTATCCTTCATGCAAGTAAGGTTTTTTTTTTGTTTTGTTTTTTTTTTTACCTGATGAGGTGTTAATGACCGAACATGCTGCAGGAGAAGCTCCCTCATCTCTGGGCAGCGCTCAAAAACACTGGCTAACTGTGGGGGCGGCAGCTGCAGAAGAACACTATAGGACTGGGGCTTGGTGCGCTGGCAGCACTTCACAAAGCCTTCCCACACCTTAGGATACTTCCATACCTGCATACAACCAAGCAGTTTCTTAATACCATGGACTTTTTTATGGCCACACCCATGTGACAAACTCCAAATGACGTTTTGAGCAGCAGACAATGTATCCAAGGTATGACTTGAAGAAATGGATATATTTTGCCGTAAATTAAAAATGATAACATATTAGCAATTCCATGCTTCCTATCTACCTGGATACGGGGTATTAAAGAAGGGGTCTTTATCGAATCTTGATATACTTCACCCACCTGTTTAAGGATGAGACGTGAAAGGATGTTCATGACAAAGCCGCCCAGGCGGGGGTACATGGTAAGTGACTGGATAACTGTGCGCATCAGCAGCATTGGGAGAGGATTCTGCTCCATTAGCTGCTGCATCACCACAGCCAGGACCTCTGACGTGTACACGTTCTTCTCACCAAAGCACAGGTTAGTGGCTGTGGATGAAGGTGTATGCAAAGCAGAATAAAGTCTGATTAGATAAAGGGTTTTTCCACGTTTTGTAGTGTTTTTAACGTAAAATTCATTTGATATGACAAGGCTGAGTGCTTGTTTTTAATGCTTACATCAACTAATCTTTTAATAAATTGTATAAAAGTTAAAGCCGCAAAAAAGTCATGTACGACAACACTGAATCCCACTGTCAAACAAACAGGAGAAACCA
Organism: Hepsetus odoe; assembly: GCA_017165825.1. Taxonomy (NCBI): domain Eukaryota; kingdom Metazoa; phylum Chordata; class Actinopteri; order Characiformes; family Hepsetidae; genus Hepsetus; species Hepsetus odoe. The sequence goes on from CM029371.1 coordinate 3,642,126, forward strand.
AGAGGTTTCCAACATTATTGCATATTAGATGTGAATCTAAGATCACGATAGAGTTGTCACCTTTGATGATAGACTTCATGTCACATTTGCTGGAGTCAATATTGTGGAGAGCAATGAGGAGCTCCCCAGGAGTCAGAGGAGACATAGAGGAACTACCTTCACCTGTCAAGTCACAGAAATGTAACTGTCAGAGTTAATACCATCTGCCATAAAAAGATAATACAACCAACAAGATTCCAGTTCCTTTAATGCCATAAAAGACTGTCTTAATTCAGGGGTTGCATCCTTTTAAAGATGCGGTTTACTGAGGTGTGGCCTTCACAGATGTTACATGAGAGTCTACAGACGAAGTGTCGCTCCTGTTACCTCGCAACCTTGAGAGATACACCTAGTGCTGTGACTTAAACTCTGTGTCCACTGAAATGAAGGCTGTATTTGAAGGAGTCAGCAAAAAGGGACTGGCTGGTCGCTGCCCTTTGTTGTAATCAGCCTTCAAATCTAACACAGGACACGGCCCCTGAAGTGACACACCTTATGAAATGACAATCTTACTGTGTTGTGTTCCTAGAAGGCGGTTAAAGACTTCTTTGACCACTATGGGATTGAGCTTGATGAGTTTTGGCAATGCTTGGACCACCTCTTTCTGTTAAAAAGAGTTCATTCATGCCATTAGACATTTATAACACACAATAGTAACAAAACACTTTTACTCAGTTTAAAAGCATTTAAAGAAAAAGCAAAAAGCCTGATTGTGGCAGACCTTCTCCAGGCCGTTGATGACTGGGATTAGGAAGCGGACGTCTGGCACTCGTTTGTGATAAAGATCCCTCACTCGCTCTACCAAATCTGGGGATGGAGGCACTGCACAAAGAGAAACAAATGACATTACCTGTTACAAATTAGGTAATTTATCCAGGTTAATGGCAACCTCCTGATGCATTTTGCACTCTGAATACTTACACATATTCAGACTGGTTTTAACCTCTGCTGAAAACATGTTGAAAGATTTGTTTTGGACACATTTTGAAAATCACTCAGAATAAAACAATATGTTAAACGAATAAGTGTAAAAACATGTATTTTAAATTTATCTAAATGAATAAATTAATAAGACTCTACCTTTATCAGTCAGTATGTGCAGACAGCGAGTGACCAAAGTCTCTGCGCCCTTGGGACAGTTCTCCACCAGCAGTAGAAGATCAGGAGAGTTCATACCCATTCCCCTGATCTGAAGAACAAAAATGTATAACTTTTTTGCAGGATGCAGGTTAAGGAACACATATAAAATGACAGAATAATGCTTTTAGGCAGAGAATATCAGGGTGAGAAAGTTAAAAAGCCTTACAGGCTGCTCTATGACACGAAGCACACTGCGTTTAATGTCAGCGATAGCCTCTGTGTAGACAGCAGCTAGCTCGTGGACCAGGCGATGGTTGAGAGGTAGAAGTGAGAGGTAGAGATAGAGGCACTGCCTCACTGTCTCCTCTGTCCATGGAGATGCCACCTCTGGATTCAAAACAAGACTTTAATAACAAAGAAAAACCCATATCACCAGATTTTTAAACCTTGATGAACTACAGTGACTGGGCTGATGGACTTGGTTCTTATTCTTCAAGATTAGTGCTCAAGCAGTGTTTAATTCTGGCATAATTATCATCATTTTTTATTTATCAGCCACAGATGGATAAGTTCATATACTCCAAACCTGTGTCTTCTCCAACTCCAAACAGTAATGAAGGAGGGTTTGGGTGGACGAGCAGCTGCATGTAGTTCAGGGCAAACTTCTCGATATATTCTCTCAAGTGATCCTTCTCATACATACGTTTGATGAAAGTGAGGGCAGTGGAGCGCACCTAAAACGAACAAAAAGAAGTAAAAAATGATTCACCATAAAGATTTCTGAAGTATTTTTGGAGAAAAAGGAGATAAGGGGAGCATGGGTAAGAGGTTAACCTTCTCTTTCTCGTGAGAGCTGAGTTCCAGAAGAACATGAAGATACTGGAACTGTCTGGAAGGGCGTTTGAGTATGAGCTCTTTCAGGGTTGTCATGCCCAGGTATACACGAGACTACAAAAAGAGAAGAAAAAAGAAACGCCCACAGCTATTATTGAGTGTTTACAGCAAAATGATCCATGCCAGAAGAAACAGCAACACCAAATCTTTGTGTTAAAAGCTGTTAAAATGCATATTCGGTGTAAAAACGCTCAGAAAATCACTTTGTATTGGTTCTGATATAGAAGTTCTTTTCATGCCAAGTTATCTTACCTCATCCTCGCAGTAGCGCCGGATCACCTCCAAAGCAGACTCTGTAATCAAAGGAGCTTCCAACACCAGCTTTGTGAACAACCTAAGGAGAAGAGACAAACACAAATGATCACAGATCAGGTCAATGCTTAAGGGAATAAGTTTTGATTTCTGAAGATCTTTTAGATAATCAATAACAAGTATAACTTACTTGTGTAGACAAATGCTACTTATGCATTTGTCCAAAATGGACTATGAGGACAATGCAAAAATGTTGTTTTCCTCAATAACTCTTACATATAAAAAGTCGCTACCTTCAGAAATTCAGTTTTAGTACATCAACAAGAACTACAGCATTTTGACAATCATATTAAACTACACTAATTTCTTCAGCTGTAGTTGGGTCAGTGTAGCTCACCCATCTCTCTGTTCAGGCCGCTCCTGCAGGCCAGACAGTAGGGCAAAGAGGCAGTGTTCATAGCTGTCCAGAGAACTTGAAGGCAGCTGGCCCAGATACTTGTTGTACTCTTGGTACAGCAGAGAGAAAGCCAGGTCACTCCTGGCACGCATATCCTCCAGGATGAAATTCAGCATATCGTCCTTCATTGCACCCTCAAACTGTGTCATTAACCTCGCCAACAGCTTAACACGAACCTGAGACAGAAAACAAGCTTGTGTTTTTTGAGAGAAGAGACCCTTTTAAACTCTTGATTTGGTGATCCCTTTTTGTTGAGTTAAATCAGAATGTGTTGAATATAACAGTAAAGCCAAAAATGGAATATACAGAGCAGATCTCCTTGCAACAAGGCCAATAATGCAGCTTACATGAGTCATCCCACTACGTGCAATGGCCTTCTCTGCTTGAAGGATGCGTTTGATGGCCATATTTGTTAATTTCTCAAGCTGGGTATCAGACAATGGTTGAACTGCATCGGCCAATCGAAAGACTTTCTTCCGTCCACTGCTCCCAGGAGCTCTGAAAACCAGAACAAAGACAGGGAAATTATAAGAGGCTGATTATGCAAAGCAAAAAAAAAAAAAAAAAAAAAAAAAAAAGCCCTGAAATAGTGGAGGGAGAAGTACTTGGGTTGAGTTGAGGGCAAGATGGGTTCTGGAAGTTTCTTGGCTTGTGGGGTTTCCTCAGCAGATTGGCTTTTATAGCCCCCCACCACAGAGATGGCCTGCCCAAGAGAAACTGCAGAAACTTTCCGGATGATGATGGGGTCTTTAGAGCTAGATTCTTCCAGACCAGCTTCATTCTCTCCCTCCTTCCCTTCCTCATCTCGTGCCCTGCACTGATCAAGACCTGGGGACAGACGGAGAAAGAAAAGGAGATTTGGTTTGATAATAGATTTGATTAGTCTAATCCATCAGGTTGAACTAATCTAATCAAATAATTGATAAATCTGTCAGCTCTTATATTATTGAGCACAAATTAAAAGCTCATTTTAACACCAATATCCTGCTCCTCCTCACCTGGTCCAAGCCCAGCTGCAGTCATCTGTGTGGCCATGAGCCTGGCAAGATGTTTGATCTGAGCTTCAGTGCCCGCTGACTCTACAGGCGTGTACGTGGCCTGAAAAGAGGCTGGCATGGCTTCTGGCAGATAAACCATGCTTATGAGCACCTGCAACAACAGAAACAGAAATTGAAAATGAATATTTCTTATGAATTCACGTGAGTATGAATATTTCTTTGACCTTAAGGCATATAATAATGCTTGATACACAATAAGGCTGACAAACAAATTTCAATTAACTAGGAGATCCTTTAGAAGATTTAAAAGTTTGAGTTATGAGTACAGCAGTAGTGCCTACCAGGTTGGCTACATTGTCTGGTGTGAGAAGAGGCAGCAGAAACTCGGCAGTGAGATCAATAGCAGATTGCGTGCCTGTGGTAGATGAAGGCTTGGGCACAACAACAGGTACCGGCTCTTCTTTATCCTCATCATCTTCAATCAGAGTGGGTTCTGTGAAACAGATCAAAAATTGTTACATTCAAGCTGATCAAGTCATAAGTTACACACTGACAGGGACCAGAAATCTAAAACATTTTCATTTATTATAATTTACATTTATTGAAAAGTTGGTGGGACGTGCAGTCTGAATAATGGAAATACTACATGGGCACTTCACCCTCAATGCACCAGTGTAAAGCTAAAAAGAAAACTTTGGAAACATTGGAAGTATGAAGCAGTTGTTTTCAACCTCCAATATCCCAATAAACTTCCCTTACTCACCTATCTTGATCCTCTTGCCCTCACTGTAGGGCTCATGTCGAGGTCTCTTTCGGGGCTGGGCAGCAGCGGGTATGCAACGGGCAATTTCAGCCTGGGCCATGCCCAGATCTAGCAGCAGTGTAGAGATCTGGCTATGGAAGTCCACACTGCTAGGGTGCCGCAGCAGGGAGACGAGGTGCAGCTTGAGGTTCTTCCGCACGCTGCTCACCTGAGACTTAGCCAGAGTCGGGGGCAGGTTTGCTAGGCAACAGAAAGATGATCTATTGTGAACTCCGGCTCACTTATTGTAACAAACGACAGACTCAAGAAAAGTTGCCAAATTATTTAATGAATTAAAGTCAAGTGTGCTTCCAAATCTATAATAAGGAATGCTGAAACATTCTTGACTGATTGCCTAATCATGGTTCTTTCACTGTTTATTAGCTAATTAGACAAGAATTGCTGTCAAAATAACAACCTTTAATGACCAGAGTTCAGCAGTTACTCGTTAATTAATCGCAGCAATAATTTCCACTCACCATGTAAAGTCTCATAAGCCTGCACCACTTCTGACATGAACATAGGCCTTTGCCGGGCCAGTGTGGCCAGTGAACCCAGAGCAGTGGTCAGATTAATGCTGGAGATGGCTGGGTGCACCATGAACTTCAGAAGCTGCTCTAGTGCTGACTTCCCCTCCTCAGAAAGAACATCTAGAGAAACGAGAAGAAAATTGGATTCTCTGTAACTCAGGATTGATAATATAAAAAAAGAAAATGTACTTGATTGATTTTTAAAATTCATGATTGAGGCTGCACCGTATGTGAGAGAATTTAATCCATCTCTACCCACCGTAGCGAATGTAGGAATGATCTTTTGGAATTCGGTCAAGGCTGATATCCCCCTCCTGTTTCTTAGGTATGTCTGAATCAGGAGTCCGTGGCGACAAAGTGATGATGAGGGATTCTGTGAATTTGATGGCATGGGTGCGAACCCCATCATTGTCTGAATCAAGCAGAGCCAGAACCTCCTCCTTCATTTGAGTCACCATATCCCAGCATGCTTCCTGCATCTCTGATACACTCTTTGAGCGCACTAGCCACTGGCAGAACAAATGAAAACACAGCCATTAACAATATCGTCGTTGCAGCCTAGACACTACTATGATTTTGGCCACAATCAAACAAATGGGTAATACCTGCAGAGCTACTTTATAAAGTTGAGTGAGTGTGAGAATGGCTTTCTTCACAACATTCACGCTGTCATCTTTCAGTAACATGTTCAGATTTGCGATTAACTTCAGCAAAAGTTCATTGTCCCGTTTACTGAAAAAGTTCAAGAAAATAAGCCCATTCAACAATGCCACTGACCCACCAAACCAAAAATACTCACAAATTAAGGAAAAAAAAACCCAAACATTTGTCTTATTTAGGCTTTACATTTTTATACAGCTTTTTTTGGGAAGATATATGTCTGAGTCATATTGCCTGACCCTGCAAAACTGATAACTGACAACTCACCATGCCTCCTCAATAAAGCCAATAACAAATTTTCGAACTTCGATGGACTTGTCTGTCTGAAACGCTATCATTTCCTGTGAAGGAAAAGAAAAGAGATGACATTTTTTTCTAATTTGTTTTTTGTTTAGATCCCACTACCATTATAATATGCTGAAGAGGAGACTGCACTTACATCAAGAAAATTGTCAAGTAAAGAGGGATCCTTATTAATAATCAACTCCTGCACCTAATCACAAAAACAAACAGTGAACATGAGACCAAACATCTGAGCTTTCAAAAATGACACACTGCTTAAGAAATGAAAACCAGTTTACCTGCTTAAGTGCAGTAAGTTTATCATCAGTGGACATAAAGGCAGCCTGGTTCAGCAGGTCCACAACCTGAGGCAAAACAAAACAACTGTCAAAATACTTTGTCATTAATTTGAAATATTCAGCCCTGTAGCCCAGGAGTGCCAAACCATGGTCTAGCAGAGCTCAGTGACTAAAACTTTTGATTAACTGATGAACACCCAGTTTTGAGTTGTGAAATCACTCAACTGTTTTGCATTAAGACCTTAACTAATGATCACTTTTAAAGTCTGTCTTAAGTTGGGTGTGTACAGCAATGAAGGCACAGACTGTACAGTCAAAGTATAATAAATTTGCACTTCGAGTGGTCTAATGTTTGGAAATGTTAGACTGACCAAAATCCTCCAACAGTACCTTTTCACTTGTGGTCATATCAATGGCTGCATCCTCCGTTCCAGTAAAGAACTGCGATGCAACACTAGTGTGCTGCTTTTCTCCAGAGCCTGATGCCATTCTTGTCCTCTAAAAGAGCCGCAATATTCTACTGGAAAAGAAATCACACCAGTCTGCAGTGAGCAAGAAACCTGTGCACAAAGTGCATTTTATAAAGCTCTGAATGAGTCATGCAATTTGGTTGAAAAACGCCTGCCTAAAACACCTTTGAGGAATGACTCTGATAAGACCCATCATTATGATAATTGTGTTTTAGGTTTGTTATGATATTTTACATCTGTAATCAAGATTTTATTTTTGATTAATTCTCAAAACATCTTCTAGAATTTAGAAACAACCTGAAATATGTTATCTGAACATGCGTGTCTGAATAATATAAACAGCATGAGCCCATCCTACTTCCCATGCCTCTTAAATTTCTCCTTTATATACCCCTCTGACAAAGTTGGAAAAGCAAGGCAGTTCATTTACATTTACGGCATTTAGCAGACACTCTTATCCAGAGTGACTTCCATGTCCTAATTACAGGGACAGTCTCTCCTGAGCAACTCAGAGTTAAGGGTCTTGCTCAGGGACCCAGTGGTGGTAGTGCTAGAGGTGGGATTCGAACCTGGAACCTCTTGAGCCACAGGTCCATAGACAAGCATCCTACCACTAGACCAGCACCACCATTTGTTTTTGCTGTTAAAAATTTGAGATCAAAAGATGAACATAAGAAAAGATCAGATCTTCAGCTTAGGTGTTTTGGATCAACTTCAGGATACAGTTCCTCCTGATTAGTTTGGAAGTATTTCTAAAAAATTCTGTAGAAACTGAGTCTGTTCCAGAAGCAAACCTAATCCACAACACAGTGTCCTCTGTGCTACACAGATGAACCAGTACAAGCAAATTCATGGCCTTCCCATAACTTTAGTGTAGATAAATCTGGCCTATTAGTTCATAAACAATTTTGGATCCAACATGAAGGAGAATACTGCTTCTCGTTACTAAGCTTTTATCTGCTGTGAAGTAAAAAGCAGGATGAAATTCTCTTGTTGGGTGAATCCATTACTTTTGGAAGGGGGGTGTATTATCTGAGTCTGTCTATTTGAGTTAAAGATGCTGAGATTTTTGTTGGGTGTGACGAAGATGGACAGGGTTAGAAATTAGTATATTAGAGGGACGGGTCATTTCGGACGTCTTGGAGACAAAGTTAGAGAAGCAAGGTTGTGTTGATTTGGACATGTCCAGAGGAGAGACAAGGATTATATTGGAAGGAGGATGTTGAAGATGGAGCTGCCAGGAAAGAGGAGAAGAGGAAGACCAAAGAGGAGGTTTATGGATGTGGTGAGAGAGGACATGCAGGTGGTCGGTTTGAAGCAGGAAGATGCAAAAGACAGGAAGAAATGGAGACAGTTGATCCGCTTTGACGACTTTGACGACGGGAGCAGCCGAAGTAAGTTCTATTTTCTGTATATATTTCTCGATTTATTGCTCATCTTAAATTGTACAGTAGCTCTTCTTCAGCCTCGACTTCTCCTAAGTTGTTTTATGCATGAACCAAAAATGTAAACAGCAAAAAACAATGTCAGTGAAAACCTTCAGCCCCTTCGGAGGCCGAGATCTCCGAAAAACTCATTCTCTCCACTTTCTCATTTACTGCAGATTAAAAAACACGGGAGCGCGTTGATTGGACATTTACGAAATTATAAGTCTAATAATTAAACTCACTCTTTTCTCTTTTCTTCTTAAGCTGAGAGTTTTTGAGTTGAATTAATCCGCACACTCCGCGGGCGCCATGTTGAAACTGCACGGAATTGTGGGATATCGGCGACAAGGCCGAAATGGCATCGCGACAGGACGGTGCTCCGGAAACAAAACAAAAGCATTTCGCAGGTTGTTTTTTTAGCAGTGTGAAATTGCCAAGAATACGGGGGAGACTTCCTGTTGCAACAGCTCCTTGGTTTATCAAAATAAAAGTCCGGTTTCATCAATCGATTATTACATTTCAGTCCATTTACATAAAAGAATAATAAATATTGCCATGATATATTACAATGGCATCGACGTAATTACCATATTTATTGATTAAAACGTGTAGAAAATATAAAACAGGAAGAAAATGCATAAAATTTCTGGTTTATATACATTTTCCACACTTGAACTAGTTCTAAAAAATCTATAAAAGAAACAAACCTACTCAGGTACATTCTACTAACTGTACTTTAATACAAACAAGTGTCAGATATATCAAATAAGCGTCATTGAAAAGTTTGCTGGGTTTTAAACATAGACACAAAAAGGCGATAATTCTGCCTGATTTCACATAGGGTCAAATGTATATGCATTATACATCAGTACAGGATTGTGTCAGCTTCAGACCTACTCAGGTACATTCTACTAACTGTACTTTAATACAGACAAGTGTCAGATATATCAAATAAGCGTAATTGAAAAGTTTGCTGGGTTTTCAACACAGGCATCAAAAGGCGATAATTCGGCCTGATTTCACATAGGGTCAAATGTATATGCATTATACAAGTAGCGTGAACCTAGCAAGAATAATGAGCCGGAAGTACTTCTGTTGTCGTGGTTACCAAGGATGCATTTTTCCAATTTAAAGGCTTACGCTTTAGATATCGAGGTGGCTTGCGGTTCCGTGAGACTACACCGATATTTTACTGCGTATTTCATTGCCAAAGCGATTCGTTTCAGCCTCTTTTGTGGATTAAAGGTAAAAATAGTGTTGTCGTTATGGTGTATTTTCATATATAAATATTGGTGATAAGATGTCTTTATTTTTTTAATGTACAAACCACCTTATACTTTTGTATTATATATAAATCATATAAGAATATTCACATTACTATTTTTACAATAATTATTATTATTTATCACATTATGAAGTCGCAAATGTAATTCAGTCTGTGTTAACTGATAAAGTCTACAGTGATGGATTACTACGGTACTGGCTTCAGACACAAGGTGGAGAAGTGGCTGCGGTCTTCCAGAACAGGCTTTTTCCACAAGACTTCTATTCCTGAGTTTCAACAAGGAAAGAAGGTGAAAGGTCTCCTTCAATATATAATGCTGCTGCAGCAACACCTGATCTTCACAACCTGTCAATGAAAAAGCATTTCTTCTCTTACTGATTTCAATACATTTTAAATAACTTTTACTGGATTTGGTAACAAAAAAAAACATATATATTTTGTAAATAGATTCCCACTTATGTAAATGACTCCTGTGATAGTATTACATGATATATACTGCGATGGGCTGGCGACCTGTCCAGGGTGCGTCCCCCGTCCTCGCCCTGTGTGCGCTGGGTTGGACGCCAGCACTCCCCCGCGACCCCGTTTGGGACAAGCGGCAGATAATGGATGGATATAGATATATATATATATATATATCTATATCCATCCATTATCTGCCGCTTGTCCCAAACGGGGTCGCGGGGGAGTGCTGGCGTCCAACCCAGCGCACACAGGGCGAGGACGGGGGAGAAAAAAGTATAAACAGGTGTCAGATATATCAAATAAGCGTCATTGAAAAGTTTGCTGGGTTTTAAACACAGACACCAAAGAGCGATAATTTGGCCTGATTTCACATAGGGTCAAATGTATATGCATTATACATCAGTACAGGATTGTGTCAGCATCAGACCTACTCAGGTACATTCTACTAACTCTAATTTAATACAAAGAAGTGTCAGATATATCAAATAAGTGTCATTGAAAAGTTTGCTGGGTTTTAAACACAGACACCAAAAAGGCAAAAGGGTCAAATGTATATGCATTATACATCAGTAATGGATTGTGTTAGCATCAGACTAGTCAGAGTATTATTCTAATCTTTATTATTAATAATATGTATATATTTATATAATGTTGTGTATAATTTTTTTGCAGTTTGTTCTGGTCGTGGTGTTCTCTCATCTGAGAAGCCCTGTATCGTGGCTTTATTACTTACATGCCAGGAGGATGGCCTTTCCTTTGGGTACAGCTGCACTCCAGGGGCAAGTGCTTCTGTCCTTCGATGTGAGGTTCAGGGTGTAAGCACTCCTTACGCACCTGACCTTGTGTGCCTCTTAGCTCCTGGGAACAACATCACCATGAGCAACACCCCTGAGCAGTCTGGGAGGGACTTCACCAACCTTATCCAAGCTGTGTTGAGCCAATGGACTAAGGTATACAAAAGGTTTGAAAAAGATTTTCTTAAAGAAAAAAAGGAAAATAATGGATAACGACTTTTCAAATTGTATTTTGGTAATCGTGATAGACTTCCCAACTCGGCTCACGGTGGATTGTCACCTCCAGGATCTGCTGAGACAGGAATACCATCGCACTGCAAGGAGACTGGGTTTGTTGAGTTGTGTTATATAAAAATATCAACTGTGTTTTATGAGGACTGACAGAATAACTCTGTTGGGCACAAGTTGCACTAATTACTGAACAGAAGTTCAAGATCATTATTTTTGGCCTACAGTGAGTTTGTCAGTGCTGTTTCAGTCGTTTCTCTTTAAAGATGACATGAAGTTGAATGTTAATATCATGCTATACGTGTTGCGTGTATTTGTATGACATGTTCTATTAAAACAAAGAGAATTCTGCTAGCGTCAGCAATCCTGTCTCCATAGGAGTGAGATACATGTCCATCTGTGAGCATTTCCCCAGTCTGCTCTTGACCTGTGGTGCAGAGATGGCGTGCACCTCAGCGATGATGGAGGAATGCCTATCCAGCCTATTTACATCTGTCAGCTCCACGACACATATTTCCACCTCAATGCCAACGTCTGCACGTCCGGTATTTTCCCCAAAGGTGGTGGTGACAGGGACCATCAGGAAAGAGACTCAGAAGGACGTGTACAACTGGACTAAGGTGGTAAGAGGTATCTCGAAAGGGGCTGCAGAAGACCAGTTTAGGGAGATTACAGATTTATTATCAGTGTGATGTGAGTGTTTGTTTGAGTGTCTGTTCACTGTGGGTTCAACTGCATGCAAACGTCACAGATCGCTGCAACGCTTGGTTTTGAAGTTCTTGGTTTGGTCCTTTTTTGGTACAGTGAAAAAAAGAAGACATCAATAAAATTTACTTTGAATTAAAACTTATTGTGGAGGGGCAGCGGTGGCCTAGTGGTTAGGGCGTTGGCCGTATGACCGGAGGATCAGAGGTTCAAACCCCTTCCCAATAGGTTACCCTGAGGTACCCTTGAGCAAGGTTCCGTCCCCGTCATGCTCCTCCCTGCGATGGGCTGGCGACCTGTCCAGGGTGCGTCCCACGTCCTCGCCTGTGTGAGCTGGGATGGACTCCAGCACCCCCCCGCGACCCCACTTCGGACAAGCAGCAGGAAATGACTGACTGACTGACTTATTGTGGAATTTAAAAAATAACATGCAACAAAACACTGGTTTTGTGTTTTCCCTGATTGCAGAACAGCTATGAACAGTGTAATTTTGATTCTGAAGTGCATTCTCATTAGAGATCTGACATGCTTTCCCTCAAACACCTCCGTAACGTTTGATAATGTTTGAATATGTGGAATGTTTCACTCCTAATATGCACACAAACAAACAATTGACAATTGGGCAGCAGTGGCCTAGTGTGAAATTTCCTTGGTAACAGTTTAAAATGCTTTTCAATTTTTAATAAATTACAAGGAGGAATAAATGGGCCATTATGACTACAGGGATTACAAAAGATATGATGTTGTTATTGTTGGATCAGAGTAGTTGAGTTGCGAGAATGTGCACATATATACGTGTGTCTGTGTGTGTATAAATGTATTGTGAACATATTCTATTCATGTTATTCCTAGTATTTCTTTTCTGTTTATTTTAAAAATGTATGAATAAATGGGATATTGCTGTATTTTTTTAAAATAAATAAATACTTTTCCTTTTCTGCATTGTATTTCTTTGAATCTGATAACACTGTGCTTTTTTTAGGCCGGGAGTGGTGGATGTGTTCCTCACATTGGTGATGCCACAGTCCAGTGCTACCCTAAAGGGCAGATATCAGGGCAGCGTAAAGCAGAAAAGGTGAAGATTCAGGCAAGGAAACAGATAAGACAGGTGATAGAGACAGGTAAGGCTACAGGTATGGAAAGGCAGGGCACAAGGAAGAGAGCAGGTGCAGAAGGTGAAGGCGTGGAGAAGAGAAGGCGAGCAGGTGCGGAAGGTGAAGGCGTGGAGAAGAGGAGGAGAGCAGGTATGGAGATGAGGAGCAGAGCAGGTGCAGAAAGTGAAGGCGTGGAGAAGAGGAGCAGAGCAGGTATGGAGATGAGGAGCAGAGCAGGTGCGGAAGGTGAAGGTGTGGAGAAGAGGAGGAGGAGAGCAGGTGCAGAAGGTGAAGGCATGGAGAAGAAGAGAGCAGGTATGGAGATGAGGAGCAGAGCAGGTGCAGAAAGTGAAGGAGTGGAGAAGAGGAGGAGAGCAGGTATGGAGATGAGGAGCAGAGAAGGTGCGGAATGTGAAGGCGTGGAGGAGAGGAGGAGGAGAGCAGGTGCAGAAGGTGAAGGCATGGAGAAGAGGAGGAGAGCAGGTATGGAGATGAGGAGCAGAGCAGGTGCGGAAGGTGAAGGCGTGGAGGAGAGGCGAGCAGGTGCAGAAGATGAAGGTGTAGATTGGAGGTATACTAGGAGGAGAGCAGGTCAGAAAAAGTTTTACTCTTCGGAAGCAAAACTGTTTGGTGGTGCACCTAGCAACAGTAGTGATCAAATAAAATCCATTAATCACAGATCATTTAAAGGTAAAAAACTTGCAATATTAGATTATGCTAACATTGCAAAAGCCATATCTTCAGTTAAGAAGACAAAAATTCATAAGGAGATGGATTATGGGTTTTGGATAGATGTTGCTAAATATTTGTCTTGGCCATTTAGTCGCCCAGAGGCAGCAAAGCGTAGTGTAAAGTCACTTCGTCAAATATGGAATGAAAATAGAAATGATATTCACAACATAGTTGAAACACTGAGTAGCGATTTTTGCACTCAATCATCTGAGCTACAAAAGGAGACACATTCTAGATCTGAACTTCCAAAAATTTCCACTGAGCAAAACATAGAGATCAAGAGATCCAGAAGGACTGTTGCTAACAGACTACATAGCACTGACTTTTCTTCTGGAGCACTTTCAGCCAAACAGTTCTGTATTTGTAAATCTCCCAATAAAAAGAAAAAGCCAATGATCGCTTGTGATATTTGCAATCAATGGTATCATTTTGATTGCATAGGCATTTCTAACGAACAATATAGATTTAGAAAATGTAGGTTATATTTGTGCTGGTGAATTTTGCAAATTACAGATTCTATCTTTAACAACAGGATTTATTATAAAAAGTGAGTCTAAAAACAAGGCAATTATAATGTACATAAAGGTGTAACAGATGCATTAGTGAACAGTAAAATAAAAAAATGCAAAAAGATCACTCAGCAACAAAATGGAGAAGGCTGTGACACGTGTCGGGACATAAAACAAAGTGAGGTGATACATGATGATGTGAGAACAGAACAAGATGTCAAACCCACAGACCCACAAACAGACACAGTGTATCTGGACAGTGGAAAACAGTTGATCAATACTGCACAAGATTTTGAAATGGAAAAGAGACAATCTTCTAGCAGTAGCTGTGCATCTCAACTGGAAAGTTTCGCTGCATCTGAAGGCTTTAAAGAAGTTCCTACTGAAGAACCTTGTAGTTTAACTAAAGCCGTCGCTGAACCAAAGATAGACGAGAACACATTTATCTCAGAGGATACTTTGAAGTGTGTTCTTTCCAAAAATGCTACTTTGGGGGAATTTAAAGCTTCTGCTCCAAAAACATCAGATTTTACACTCACCCATGAAGAGTGGGCAGCATTAAATGCCAAAAGAGCTGGTAAATATTTTCAAAAGCACTCTTGGCAAAAAACATTTGTTGTAAAAATTAAAAGGTCAAATCCTTACTGTGTGATTGTTTTCAAAAATCACATTTTAAGTCAAGCTAAATTAAGACCCAGAAATACTCCTGTTTTAAGAATACATGGATACTGTGCTTATAAATCCTGCCCAATGTCTTTTTGTATAAACTTAGAAAATGAAACAAGTTTAATGTTTACAATCAGTTATAGTGAAGAGATAATACATTCCAGTGATAAATTAAAGGCACGACCCTTCAGAAGTGAAGAACGTGAGGAAATAGCAGAGAAATTGGAAAATATGAAACCATACCACTTGTATAATAATGTATTAGGAAATGCAGATCCTGATTCTTTGTCAGCTCAAAACGGAACAGGAATAGGAAACAGCACAGCCGTACTGAGAAAAATTAAATCTGAGCACAAAATTTAAAATTTACTTGATTTGGATGAAGTTAAGTCTCTACAGATTCTAAAAGGTAACCTGGAGCAAAAGGATGTTAATAGTGTACATATTAAAGGCTTTATTCAAATAGTACAGGCTGTACCTTTCAAAGTAATATGTTTTACAGAGGGGGGTATTAGACTTTGGCATGAAATGGCAAAACGTACTCCTGTGTTCTGGGATGCAACTGGAGGCATAATAAAGTCAAACCTAACAAAAAAAAGAATTTTGTATTATGAAATTGTGGTGAGTAACCCAGCATCACAACACACTGCAGCACCAGTTGCATTTATGATTTCTGAAGAGCACACACAAAGCGCAGTACAACAATTACTTACATCAATCAGAGACCATGAAAGGCAGCTGTTTCAAAGTAACACTTTGCCAGTACAAATAAATAGTGACAGATCAATTGTTTTAAAGGCTGCAATGAACATTTTTAATAACAATACTATGGAGTCATATTTACTGCGATGTTGGAGAATTGTCAGTGGATGTGCATCAGAGGAAGATTTAGAATTTTGTATAATTTGATCCTGCAAAAGTCCATCCATCCATTTTCTTCCGCTTATCCGAGGTCGGGTCGCGGGGGCAGCAGCTCCAGCAGGGATGCCCAGACTTCCCTCTCTCCGGCCACTTCTTTCAGCTCCTCTGGGCGGATCCCAAGGCGTTCCCAGGCCAGCCGAGAGACATAGTCTCTCCAGCGTGTCCTGGGTCTTCCCCGGGGTCTCTTTCCGGTGGGACGTGCCCGGAACACCTCACCAGGGAGGCGTCCAGGGGGCATCCTAATCAGATGCCCGAGCCACCTCATCTGACTCCTCTCGATTCGGAGGAGCAGCGGCTCTACTTTGAGCCCCTCCCGGATGGCTGAGCTTCTCACCCTATCTCTAAGGGAGAGTCCAGACACCCTGCGGAGGAAACTCATTTCGGCCGCTTGTATTCGCGATCTCGTTCTTTCGGTCACTACCCACAGCTCGTGACCATAGGTGAGGGTGGGAACGTAGATCGACTGGTAAATTGAGAGCTTTGCCTTCTGGCTCAGCTCCTTCTTCACCATGAAGGACCGATGCAGAGCCCGCATCACTGCAGAAGCTGCCCCGATCCGCCTGTCGATCTCCCGCTCCATTTTACCCTCACTCGTGAACAAGATTCCGAGATACTTAAACTCCTCCACTTGGGGCAAGGTCTCACTCCCAATCCTGAGAGGGCATTCCACCCTTTTCCGACTGAGGACCATGGCCTCAGATTTAGAGGTGCTGATTCTCATCCCAGCCGCTTCACACTCGGCTGCGAACCAATCCAGAGAGTGCTGAAGGTCACGGCATGATGAGGCCAACAGGACAACGTCATCTGCAAAAAGCAGTGACCCAATCCTGAGCCTACCAAACCGGACCCCCTCAACGCCCTGGCTGCGCCTAGAAATCCTGTCCATAAAAGTTATGAACAGGATCGGTGACAAAGGGCAGCCCTGGTGGAGTCCAACCCTCACCGGGAACAGGTCCGACTTACTGCCGGCAATGCGGACCAAGCTCTGACACCGGTTGTACAGGGACCGGACAGCCCTTAACAGGGAATCCGATACCCCATACTCCCGGAGTACCCCCCACAGGAGCCTCCGAGGGACACCAATGCCTTCTCCAAGTCCACAAAACACATGTAAACTGGTTGGGCAAACTCCCATGCACCCTCCAGGACCCTGCTAAGGGTGTAGAGCTGGTCCACTGTTCCGCGACCTGGACGAAAACCACATAGCTCCTCCTGGATCTGAGGTTCGACTATCCGACGGACCCTCCTTTCCAGGACCCCTGAATAGACTTTCCCCGGGAGGCTGAGAAGTGTGATCCCTCGATAATTGGAACACACCCTCCGGTCCCCTTTCTTAAAGAGGGGGACCACCACCCCGGTTTGCCAATCCAGAGGCACTGTCCCCGATGTCCATGCGATGTTGCAGAGGCGTATCAGCCATGACAGTCCTACAACATCCACAGCCTTGAGGAACTCTCATCCACTCCCGGAGCCCTGCCACCAAGGAGCTTTTTGACCACCTTGGCAACCTCAACCCCAGAGATGGAAGAGTCCACCTCTATGTCCCCAGGCTCTGCTTCCTCCTCGGAAGGCATGTTGGTGGAATTAAGGAGGTCTTCTAAGTACTCCCCCCACCGACCCACAACGTCCCGAGTCGAGGTCAGCAGCGTACCATCCCCACTATACACTGTGTTGACCGTGCACTGCTTTCCCCTCCTGAGACGCCGGATGGTGGACCAGAATTTCCTCAAAGCCGTCTGGAAGTCCTTCTCCATGGCCTCTCCAAACTCCTCCCATGCCCAAGTTTTTGCCTCAGCAACCACCAGAGCCGCATTCCGCTTGGCCTGTCGGTACCTATCAGCTGCCTCCGGAGCCCCATTGGCCAAAAAGGCCCGGTAGGACTCCTTCTTCAGCTTGCTGGCATCCCTCACTGCTGGTGTCCACCAACGGGTTCTAGGGTTGCCACCGTGACAGGCACCGACCACCTCCCGGCCACAGCTCCGGTCAGCCGCCTTGACAATGGAGGCGCGGAACATAGTCCATTCCTCCACCTCCCCCGGGACGTGGTTAAAGCTTTGACGGAGGTGGGAGTTTAAGCTTGTCCTGACAGGGGACTCTGCCAGACGTTCCCAGCAGACCCTCACGATGCGTTTGGGCCTACCAGGTCTAACCGGCATCCTCCCCCACCAATGAAGCCAACTCACCACCAGGTGATGGTCGGTTGACAGCTCCGCCCCTCTCTTTACCCGAGTGTCCAAGACATGGGGCCGCAAGTCCGATGACACGACCACAAAGTCGATCATTGAACTGCGGCCTAGGGTGTCCTGGTGCCAGGTGCACATGTGGACATCCTTATGTCTGAACATGGTGTTCGTTATGGACAATCCGTGACGAGCACAAAAGTCCAGTAACAAAACACCGCTCTGGTTCAGATTGGGGGGGCCATTCCTCCCAATTATGCCCTTCCAGGTGTCACTGTCATTACCCACGTGAGCATTGAAGTCCCCCAGCAGAACGATGGAGTCACCAGGAGGGACGCTCTCTAGCACCCCCTCCAGAGACCCCAGAAAGGGTGGGTAGTCCAGAATGCTGTTTGGCGCATAAGCGCAGACAACACTAAGGACCCGTCCCCCGACCCGAAGGCGGAGGGCTGCCACCCTCTCATCTACCGGGGTAAACCCCAATGTACTGGCCCCAAGCCGTGGGGCAATAAGTATGCCCACACCTGCTCGGCGCCTCTCACCGGTGGCAACTCCAGAGTGGAAAAGAGTCCAGCCCCTCTCAAGGAGACTGGTTCCAGAGTCCAAGCTGTGCGTCGAGATGAGTCCAACTATATCTAGCTGGAACTGCTCAACCTCGCGCTCTAGCTCAGGCTCCTTCCCCACCAGAGAGGTGACATTCCACGTCCCTAGAGCCAGCTTCTGCAGCCGAGGATCGGACCGCCAAGGCCCCTGTTTTCGGCCACCGCCCAGCTCACAACGCACCCGACCTCTTTGGCCCCTCTCACAGGTGGGGAGCCCATGGGAAGGGGGACCGACGTTGCCTCTTCGGGCTGAGCCTGGCCGGGCCCCATGGGTGAAGGCCCAACCACCAGGCGCTCGCCATCGAGCCCCACCTCCAGGCCTGGCTCCAGAGGGAGGCCCCGGTGACCCACGTCCGGGTGAGGGAGAACGTCTTCCAGAGTTTTTATTCATCATAAGAGGTCCTCTGAACCGCTCTTTGTCTCTTCCCTCAACTAGGACCTGTTTGCCTTGGGTGCCCCTACCAGGGGCATAAAGCCCCGGACAACATAGCTCCCAGGATAATTGGGACATGCAAACTCCTCCACCACGATAAGGTGGCGGTTCAAGGAGGAGCTGCAATGAAAGTCATCTAATGAAACAGGCAAGTGAAATCTGTAAGAAGCAATACAGTGGTAAAGACATGAGATACACAGTTGGGATGTTCATGTTTAGCATCCTGGTAAAATCATCCTGTATGCAAGAAATTTGTTCTATTGTGCATGATGTGTGCATTATACTAGGGAGCAAATATCATACCAAAACGGGAGAGGCGAGTCTTTCAAATATCAAATCTAAAGTTCAAAAATTAAATATACAAGAAGAACCTGAAGACAAAACATCATATGTAAATGAGGAAAGTTATCCAACTGTTGACAGAGTAAAATCCCCCTTCCTGAACCAGTTTCAGTCGATTAGATTGAAAAGTTGAGACAAGATTGGAATCATTCCAAAGGAATTCTTATTTTGGTCCAACATTGCTTGATTAATTATTTAGCAACTTTCTCCCTGTTATTCCTTTATGGTCGAACTTACTTCCA
This sequence comes from Hepsetus odoe, assembly GCA_017165825.1. NCBI lineage: Eukaryota > Metazoa > Chordata > Actinopteri > Characiformes > Hepsetidae > Hepsetus > Hepsetus odoe. The sequence continues at coordinate 3,661,514 of CM029371.1, forward strand.
GGTGACTTGTCAAGATTTTCTGCTTCCTATAAAGTGATGCAGAAATATCAAAATGAAACCACAGCAATTTGTGAGGTAACATTTAAAAATACAAAACGTTTATTTTTGGGTGAAGAAAAAATGAGAGTTGATGAATGTATAATTAAACTTCATGATTTGTACAGAGCGAGGGAAAGAGAGTTCTGCGAAAAGGTACGACTAAAAGCCCTGAAACGACATTTGTCATTAGAGGAGCCAGAGGAAACATGGAATAAAAAGAAAAAAGTACCAAACCCCTAAAAAAATCTTTTCAAAAGCCACCAGCAAAACATACAAACATTTTTAGTCTCAATGAGAAATGTAGCTTATTACAGCTCCCCAAACAATCAAAGTAAAAACCCTACAAAGGTTCCAATAACGGCAGACATTTGTAAACTTGAAAACATTTACCAAAATGGTTGGTTCAGCTCAGTTGTCAAATGTTTTCTAAATATTCCATAGTGAGAACAATATTTAAAACTTACTTTGGCTAGATTGGCTTTTGTTTTGTTTTTGTTTTTTTTTGTTTTGTTTTTTTCTGACCCAGGAGAGACGGCAGTTTTAGTTTACTGGTAATTATGTATTTTCTGTATGTTCTGAAAAAGCTGTACACCTGTTGCCCAAATATGAAATCAGGCCGAATTATCGCCTTTTGGTGTCTGTGTTTAAAACCCAGCAAACTTTTCAATGACGCTTATTTGATATATCTGACACTTGTTTGTATTAAATTGGAGTTAGTAGAATGTACCTGAATAGGTCTGAAGCTGACACAATCCTGTACTGATGTGTAATGCATATACATTTGACCCTATGTGAAATCAGGCCGAATTATCGCCTTTTTGTCTGCGTTTAAAACCCAGCAAACTTTTCAATAACCCTTATTTGATATATCTGACACTTGTTTGTATTAAAGTACAGTTAGTAGAATGTACCTGAGTAGGTTTGTTTCTTTTATAGATTTTTTAGAACTAGTTCAAGTGTGGAAAATGTATATAAACCAGAAATCTTATGCATTTTCTTCCTGTTTTATATTTTCTACACGTTTTAATCAATAAATACGGCAATTACGTGGATGCCATTGTAATATATCATGGCAATATTTATTATTCTTTTATGTAAATGGACTGAAATGTAAAATTGATTGACGAAACCGGACTTTTATTTTGATAAACCAAGGAGAAGTTGCAACCGGAAGTCTCCCCCGTATTCTTGGCAATTTCAAACTGCTGTTTTTCAAGTCCTTCAGAGCTGCAACGAAAATCCCTCACGGATTATTTTGACGATATCCAGTGCAATAATAAAAACACATTATATATATATATATATATTGCATTTAAAATTTGTTTGGTCATGCAAAGATAATTCTGAGAAACTAGGTAAAGGAATGGGGGCTTCAGAAATGAAAAAAAACCCAGCATGCACGAGCGTTGTCACGGGAACAAACTTACAGGGATGGGTGTTCAGGGCAACATGTTAGCAAAGAATCTTTCAGTGAGTACAGGACAGCTGAGTGTGGGCCTGAGGAAAGTTCAGGTCTTCTGGGAGAGATCGAAACACCCTGATCTGAGGGCGGAATTGATGCAATAGGAGCAATTTACTCTACATTCCGAATGAAGAGTGGAGCTCCTCGATCATATATTTTTAATACATTATGTGAAAATGCACCTACACAGAGAATTGGCAACACATCTGATCTGTAAGTGCACATGATGAAGATGGGTGAAAACGTCACTGCAGGAGACACTCAAGGGTTGCTGCCTGAAGCTGCCAGTAAATGAGACCGGTTAAAAAAAACAAAAAAAAAACAAGAGCTCTTGTTCATGATTGAATTTACTTCGATATAAGCTGTTTTCTAGTACTCTCACTGTGACACCACTCAAACATTTGTTCAACTTTTTTTTCTTCTTCATTCATTACCCATCTTTTGATGGGTGCTAATAATTTAACAATAACACACCATGTGTCAACTATTAGCAGTTTTCTCAATATAAAAGCAAGTCATTTGTTAAGCGGTTAAGAGAATCTCATGACTCGCGTGTTAAAAGATAGGGACTCTGTTAGGCATGTGTATGGTCTGCCTAAATATGATTTTAAAAAATGACAAATGTTTCTTCAGATTATATAGAATATAATCTTCAATACAAAAACAGCGAGTTTCAATTGAACACAATCACATGCAGATAGTTGTTTTACAAACATGGTACAAGGTATAAAAACTTTTACAACCACACGAGGAGCTCTTTAGGCTCACTAATAAGGAAGAAAAGACACGAAGTCAGCCAGTTGACACATTTTATGAATGGTATAAAAAAGGATATTACGGTAAATTTGTTGGGTATGCAATAGTAGTTATAAAGCAATATCAAGAATTGTTAAAATTTTCTCTTTATCTAGACAAGACTGCGTTCTTATACCAATGAGAGACAATGTGGTTCTCAAAACAAATAAAATCAGTAGAGTACAACAAATTCCCTACAAAAAAAAAAAAAAAAAAACTCCATCAAAATTGATCAGAAGTGAAGTCATGCGCCCCAACTACACTTTTGAAACCACAAAGCATTCGAGCACAACTGTGCGTGCAGTGTTTGGAGCAAACTGTCAAATCACTACTCATTTAAAATGGCCTGCTTCCCATTTATAAATATAGATTAGGGAACGAAGGTCAATCTTTATGGTAACATAAGAGAAAATCTGGATGTTGTTACCAAAACTAAAACACGGGCAAAAAAACAAAGCGCAATTACTTTTAAGGCTGAGGCTATGGAGGGGAGGAAAAAAAAAACTAAGACTTACAAAGATTTTAGCACAGGGGAGAGGGGTAAAAAAGAGAAAGGGAAGACTTGAAGGTTGAGGAGGATCGAGGAAGGTGAGAACGAGAACAATGGAGACTATAAAGGCAGGGAAAGGAATGGTGTGGCTGGAATGGGTTTGGAAAGTCACGGCAGACACAGCTACTGCTGCGCGCCCTGGGAACCCTGCGTGTTCTGCTGGTTGTTGTAGCTGCCATAATTGCCGTACTGGTTGTAGTACTGGTTCCACTGGCTCTGGTTCTGGTAATACTGCTGCCACTGCTGAGCGTACTGCAATTGCAATGAATATACAGATAAAATCAAGCAATGCAGAAACAAACAAATAATATTAAAGCCAAAACGAGTGTGGTGGTTCAGAGGCAGGTTTGCTTCATAAAAAAAGAAAAAAATATTAATTGTACTTTTCTAAGGACTATTCAGGTGCGATACGTTTTCAGGATGTATGTAATAACGGACTCTTTCAAAGACAGACTTGATCTTGTGTGAGACTGATTTTGAAAAGCATAGGGGGAAAAAAAAAAAATGAAGGCTGTAAAAATAAACCAACATTTCAAATGAGAAGAAATGTGTAAAATTTCTAAACCAGTCTGATGGCTAAAAATATAATGGCTCAGTAAAATAATTTTGGGTTCAGGGTAGGCAGATTCTTGCGATCTACCAGCGGTGGCCTAGTGGTTAGGGCGTTAGCCACATGATCGGAGGATTGGGGGTTCGAACCCCTTCCCAGTAGGTTGCCCTGAGGTACCCTTGAGCAAGGTGCCGTCTCCATCACTGCTCCCCGGGCGGTTTCAATAGCAGCCCACTGCTGCACATGTGTGTATGGGTGAAATGCAGAGAACAAATTTCCCATTTGTGGGATTATAAATAAAGGATTATTATTATTATTATTAAAAGATTATTTCTAACCCCATGAGATTAGCAGGTCAATAGTTGTGTTAGTAGCTGACCTGCTGATATTGCTGGTTGTAATTCTGTTGCTGCTGCTGTTGCTGCTGCTGCTGCTGCTGTTGCTGCTGCTGCTGCTGCTGCTGGCTGTACGGCTGGCTGGTGGTTGCAGGTGTCTGACTGTAGCCCTGGCTGTATCCTGGGTATTGGCTATAGCTTCCATAGTTGTAACCTTGGCTGTAGTTGCCTTGATTGTAACCTTGGTTGTAGCCTTGATTGTAGCTTTGTGGCTATAAAAGAAATAAACAAACACATTAAAGTTACTCCCAAATTGCTCTCCATATCTAATATGCCACTGTTATCATGTGAAAACACTCTGTGTTTAGGTACCTGGGACTGACTGTAGCTGCTGCTGGCTCCAGAGCTACCTTTGTTGTAAGAGCCCTGCCGGTTATGGTTATAGCTGCCTCCTTGTTGTTGGCTACGGCTGTAGCCTCCTCTGCCACCTGAATCTCTGTGGTTGTTCCCCCACCGATTCTGGTTATATCCACCACGGTTGTAACCTACAAAAAGGACAGAAAGATCCAAGTCCATACTGATGTGTAATAACATTTGTGTAATAATTAACAAAACGTGCAACAATTTAACTACTGGAGAGATATTAGATGTTATAATAAGCTGAATTGCTTTAGCCTACCTATATGTTCATCAAAATTCTTTTACTCATGCGACTTGAATGCACTTGACTAAAAATGATGTCATCAAGGAGATCATAAGCTGCATAATGATATGGATAAACTTACAAAGTAAACTGCATAGGTTTGAAAGCTCAGTACCTCCACGGAAGCCGCCGCTGCCACCTCCTCCAGGGCCACCACGGTTCTGGTAGCCTCCTCGGCCTCCTTGTGGGCCACCGTGGTTGTCGTAGCGCTGAAAGCCAGTGCCACGACCACGAAAGCCACCCTGGCGGTTGTCAAATCGCTTTTCTGGAGGGGGACCAGCCTTGCGGCCCTCTTCGTTGTACTTTTTGATTAGGGCTTCTACCTCGTCATGCTTCAGCTCAATGAAGATCACCTCATCCAGGAAGTCACCAGCCTCAGGCAAGACATAGTTGGCTATGGGGAGGAGGGGGGAGGCAGAGGGTATGCAGGGAGGGAAAGAACAGCCGCAGCGCCCAGACACAAAGAAAATCATTATTAGCATTATTAAAGTGGCGGCCGAAATAAACATTAGAGTGGGCAAGATTGAGGGAAGAAGTAAAAAGAGAACAGTAAGAGAGAAAAAGAAGCGGACAATATATGATGAGACAGCAAAAGGGATCTTGGACAAATATTGCCTTAGTTGATTAAGACAAAACTTGTCCCAGAAAATGTGTAAACAGGTAAATCAAGAAAAAATAATACAAGACAGTTGCCAGAAAAAGAGAGCTATGAAGGATTAAGAATGGTTGTGCCTGCATTTCAGTTTAGGATTTTCAGTTGCCATTTACAATAATGTTCAGCAGTACCAAAAAATAAAAAATAAAATAAAAAAAAGAAAAAAAAAAGAAAAAAAAAAGAAAAAGAAAAACAAACAAAAAAAATCTGATATTGCAGAACTAAAGAATAAGCCAATCAACTCCACATTTTATAGAGGTTGCAATGGTAAAACAACATGAAATTGTTACAGGAAAGAGGTTACAGGAGCAGAGAACAGGATGAGAATAAATGACAAGAAAGAGAAAAGGAGCTCTTTTATCTGGCAAAACAAATTAGGGTGGGTGGGGTCTTCCAAGGTTGGGGGGGGAGGGGAAAAAAACAAAACAAAACAAAAAAAAAAATAGCAAAAGCAGATCTGGGAGTGGAGTTTTAAAACAGTGTTTTTTTTGTTTTTTTTTTATCCATTGCATTCCTACCTTTCATTTCTAAAACAGCATGATCGGGTACATCCTTCCCTTCCTCATCAGTTCGCTTTAACGTTCGCTCTTTTAAATCCTCATCCGTGGGACAAATTACAATAGCCTTGCGTTGAAACCCTTCAAAAGGACGCATTTTTCGTCTCTGGGCTGATCCATATACATTTGTCTAGCAATGGTGACAAGAAAGAAGTAGAAGCTTGTTCATTAATGTTCACTTGTTTGCTTTTGTTAGAGCTTTGTTCCGAAGGAGGGGGATTGGGGTTCCTGCAACGATGAAAGTGAGTTTGTTTTTTTTTCTTCCCATGACTATGTTTACTGTTCTGAAACGACTAATGGTTGTCTCTCACAACCCCCACTAACTTACCTTGAAAACTGGAGCGATGCAGAAGATTGAGCAAGAACAATTTTTTGAAAAAAAAAAGGGGACCAAAAACTTCACAGCTACTAGTCTACTTAAAATCGCATGCAAGTTTACTGGAAAAAATGTCCCTTTTAGCCAATAGTGGATATAACTCAATTCACATACACTGGAAACATCACCAATAAACACCAAAAATACTTTCTTAAAAGCTGTTAACATATCTCCCCAGTCTGACCCTTTAAACCATCTGTATTAGTCCATCTTGAAAACCAAACCAGCTGTTTAGATACCGTGTGCTACTATGATAGAATGTGCAATTACAGTTCTCTTAAAGCATTGCTTTTACATGACTTTAAAAGCAAGATCTTTAAGACACCATGCCTGACAGTACTATTGCAGACCTATCGTCAAAATTAACCAAAAAATTGCAAAGTGCAAAGTTCCCAGTAAGTTATAAACAATATTACTGGATTACTGAATGAAAGAAATAAATACACACTACGTTTATTTAGCTTTTTTAATAGAATCTTACTTTAGGGATAAAATTGAGTTTGATTGACTATTCAAGACTATTACTTTGATTGTGCTTAAATATTCAATAGCCCTGATGAATAATAATGGCATAATACTGATAAGAACAAGAGGAAGAAGGTTTAAAGGAAGGGTATCCACTCCAAGTTAGCATCTGTATAAATTATAATTATGAATATGTCCACAACCTTCCAAATATTGCCTGACTTCAAAATACTTTACGGAAACAAAAGGGATCGTAATACCAATCATAGAATTCCCTTGGTATCTATGAATATAGTCTTCCCTTGCCACTTCGTGCTTCGACCATCGTGGCTTCACTCTATCTCGGTTTTTCAAATATATTCATTAAAAGTTGATCAATATGGTGAAAATGATTGACTCAGGAAACCGAGCACGTCTATTACACACCCATGAATTACAATGAAAAAAATTACTGCTCGTATGGACTGTAGGCCCATGTGTTCGAGCACCCCTGCAAATCTATTACGTACAATAATAGGATATCTGTAATGTCTAATATGTCTTATTTTGTCATATATATATTTGGTAATACGAGTGTAATGGTGACTAAACTGTTATTTTGTGTCTATAAACTCTAATAATGTTTAATTAAAAGCGTATTTAGATTGTGAACAGGTTTTCTACGCTCTAAATATGAAAACATTTGATTTATAATAAAGAATCCTGCTTCGCAGAAATTCACCTATTGCGGTAGAGTCTGGAACTGATTAACCGCGATAAACGAGGGTCGACTGTATATATATTAGGAATACTAAACTACAGAAACAAAATTTCTCTGTATTAGCGTCCATTCAAATGAAATTCACTTTTATTTAGATTCTGAAAGCACGTTCAAGGATCTAAACAGAATTCTCCTGGGTCCCCTTACTTACCTGTACTTACCATATCTTCAGTTGCCTGGCTATGGCTGGCACAGACAAACACGTATTACTTACCTGCCAATACTCACAGTTTCCATAATGAACCCATAGTTGTCCATTTGACCTTACCTACCTTATGCTGACTTGATCAAAATCGACCTGAAAACTTCAAGCAGGTTAGTTTCTCTACTTACCTTGGGATTCATTTTTAAAACAACAATCTACAGTTCCAAGTATATCTATTTAAAAACATCAGAGCGATGTTGGGTTTTTCTAATAATTACCATAGCAACAGAAGGTGGTTTCTTACTCACCAGGCTGTGATTACTTGTTTTTCAACATCTTACAACTGACATGGACTATTTGTACAGTGTGCCATAAGGTCTTTTTACAACATCACATACATTATCAAAAGGGAAACTGAAAGTATTCAGAGTGAGAACATCTACAATTATTTCTTGTTTTTGGTTCATTACAAGCAAAACCAAAAGAAATACAAAACAAATGACAAACACTGCAACATGTTCAGGACCAGGAAATCGAAAGTGACAAACTAAATTATTCAGGAGAAAAAGCTGCTAACCAATATTTTACAGCTGGAGCCAAAGAGGGAGCAAAAGTGCATTAATGAACATGTGCATCAAAGAACAGCAGTGGGATGGTGTCAACTTTTTCAAAAAGGGGTCAGGGATGTTGGTAGGAGAGGGATGGGTAAAGCTGCAGGAAGTGCATGAGATATAATAAGCAGGATTGGCAGTACCTGGTCCAGGATGTAGTTGCGTTTCTTCCGGGCAGCGATCTGGATAAGGCGGTTGAGGCATTGCGTGGCTTGTTGGATGAGCACATCCCAGCGTCCAGCATAGTTCCTCTGACGACGAAGACCCATCACCTGAGAAGAGTAACCAGTCATCAGATTCAAGCACAGAGGAGTAAATTATCAAACAGAAGCCCTACACTGCTAATGTTTATATAAAGTTACTATTCTATGCTATACATCATTTATAAATGATTTATCATTTATAAAATTAAATGTAGCTTAACTCAATTATTGACAATAAACGTTTATTTAACGCTTATTTTAACGCTGTTTAAATTTAAAGCATACTGATTTTCTGGGTAAAACATTAGCAGTATTTTTTCTTTATTTCTTTATAATACCACTGGCTTACAATCATTCTAAGATTTTGGTCAAAAAAATACATATTTGAATTAATTCATTATCCAGAGATAAATGCAGGGCAGATTTTGTCACTTTTTACCATAATCAATGATGCCCACAGATTTGCATGATCTAATTTCTGATATTAAATCACTACTATTACATTGTAGACACTGCAACCCCTGATGTTGAGCATGGTGTGGCCAAAATACCTTTTTACAAATATAAGCAGACCAGTGGTTTATTAATAAGTGCATACCCTCATCTTTTCCATGATAGCATTGGTACCCAGAATATTGAACCTTTTCTCTGGGTTCTGCTCAGAGTGTTTAGAAGCCCAAGTGGTCTTTCCACTACCAGGCAGGCCCACCATCATGAGGATCTAGGAAGAAAAAGAAATACACAACATAGAATTTGACCCAAAATATGATACTATACTATAAAAAGCTCCTTATTTCACAACCATATCTCACAAGTTGTTGACAGTAAATGCTGTAGTTTATTTGACTGAGTCAGAAATAATCCAAACAATGATAATACCTCACAATCTGCTTTAGTAGCGGGCCCCAAGGTTCCTCTGACACGGTCCTGCAGTGCCACCTGCTGAATGAAAAAGAAGCCCTCAGGCGGGGGAAAGAAGGGCTCCTCTTTCTGCCCAAAGTTGAACTCCACAGCACAGTTCTTCACTAGGACGTGTGGGTAGAGCGCCCGGCCAGCCAGCTCCTCACGAGGCACGCTGTAACACGTGCCTAGCCACTTGCCATTCTTGGAGAACGCTATCTCCACTTGGTCTCCACTCTCAAAGTCCTACAGAAAAAAAAAAAACTTGTGATTTTAAAACAAGGGGTTGGCTGTCTCATGTTTCAATGAACAGCAGCAAAAGAAAACGAGAAAGGGGTTGTAAAAACACTTACAATGTAGCAGCCCATCACATCATTTTCACCAAACTTCTCTCCATAGTCCTCGAATTTGCAGTTGCAGGATTTCTTGCCTGTTCCACCATAGCCATAGGACATGGGTTCTTCTCCTATAAATTAATATAAAACAAACACCAAAATTAATTTGTATAATCCAAGTACAGGTTGATGTTTACCAGTCAAAGCATTAATTATAGACACCAATGTGATGCTTTTACTTGGCTCCCTAATACACTTACCCAGCTGGGTACTACAGGTATCAAGAGACCACCCTATTCTCACGACATGGGGATCGGGTTCACTGGCAGGCAGGTGCTTGACGGAGATTTCCTCATTGATCTAAAAAAAAAAAATAAAATAAAATAAAAAATTGAGTTTTCTGCATTACATCTCATGCTGGCAAATCATTCAAAGAAACAAACAAACAAACAAAAAAAACATATAATCCACCTAACCTTAATTTCATAGCATATACGTCCTTTAGCAACACCATAAGAAGCTCTTGCACCTGCCCAAAGGTATGCAAAACCCTCAATGGTAAGTGGGTAGCCACTGTATCTATCACGAGCCACCTTAAAATGGAGATCACTGTTGTCTGTAGAAACAAAATTTTGTTTCAGAAACACATTACTGAGATGCCTTTGAGAATATATAAAATAAATAACAAACCATGGCTATTATTAGCTAGTTTCAAGCTTGTGTTACAACATTATTCATATGTGGATAACATGAGCTACACTTTAAAAGATGGGAAATCAAAACAATGCAACAGTCAGGAATGGAAAGACAGAAATGCGGCAGTGGCATTATACACAAATTTTGCACTCTACTCACAAGTGTCAATGGCCACCAGGCTGTCATCAAAGTCTTCCTCATCTTCCTCAGCTGGGGGCTGTGGTGACCGCCCCCTGTGGAACATATACTTAATGATGTGTCCATGCTCGTGTATGAAAATTAATTATTGAGAAGACAAAATATAAACTTGCCTTCTGTCTTCACGATGCTCATAGTATCCATACCCGCGGCCATCGTCGTAGGACCGCTTGCGGCTGTATGATCGGTCATCTTCAGGCTTGACCTGTTCTGACTGGTCTCCTTTCATAGGCATCCATTCATTTGCTGTCTTGGACTGCCGAGGTGCATCATCTTCCTTCTTTGGCTCTTCTTTGACTTCACAGATCAATAAAAAAACATAAAAACAATGATGAGCAACTAAATTTACCATAACTATGTAAAAATATTTTTTGTGAAGAACACCTCATGCCTTGGGTCTCATTACAGTGACAATTTTCCAAATCAACCCATGACCCAGGGTCATGTTTGTCCGATACTAATCTCACCTTGCTCACTGGTCTCTTGCTCTTGAGACTGGCCAGTCTGTGGCTTTAGTTGCTCCTGTGGTTCCTCACACTGTTGCTGTTGCACAGCCACCTCCTCGACTTCCTGTTTCAGCTCAGGATTCTGATCTCCCTCCTCAGTTGAGGTCGCTTCGTAGCTCTGTTCAGCTTCTGGCTCCTCATACTGATGCTGCTTCAACTGGGGCTCATCATATTCTTGCTGGTTTTGTTGCTCTTGGAAGAGATTTGGGGGCTCTGTATCATCTGAGGTGAAGTCGATACCAGAGACAGGAGCCTCTGCGCTGTCGCCTTCTTCATAGTTAACACCCCCCTGGTCTTCTTCCTTCTGATACTGATCGCCACTGTTTTCCTCCTTCTGATACTGATCGCCACTGTTTTCCTCCTCATATGGAGGTTCACTGTTTCTCCCATTGTCCTGCTCCCCCTCCTCTCCTGCTAATTCTGAGGAAAGCAAAAATTTCTTACATGATGACTAATACTTGGTATATAAATCAGTAAACTGCACTTCAATAACTGTTTTTTGGGAATAACCTATTTTGTTTACATAACCCAAGAAAAGAATAATGATTCACAATTATTTGAACGTATCCATTTTTTTTTCCAATTTAAGAATTAGCCTGTTTATCTTTAAAAGGAATGCATGTCCATGACATGTCTGCTAACAGGCTGCTCATAATGTAACTTTTTAAAATGCAGTCTGAGGGGAGATTAAGGTCCGTAAGCATAACAATGAGTTGTATCAAAGTGTTAACTATAGTGAAGTCCTAATCAAGCTGGTCTTTTTTAAGCTTAATTTAAAAAAATGCCCTTCTCAGTGATGTGTTCTGAAACCCACACTGAACCTTTGTACTGTAATAAGGGGTTTTTACATGTCAGTGGACTCTTCGGGACACTAATGACCCATATGAGCAGATCCCTTGCTGAAGGGCATGACGGCTAAGTCCCAAACGCCTCCTCCCTACATAGTGCACTAGTGAGGGGTTGGTCGTTCAGCCTCTGTTTACCTTCGCCCCCTTCCTCCTCCTCCTGCTCCTGCTCCTGCTCCTGAGCCTCAGCTTCGGCCTCCAGTGCCGCCTGCAGCCTGTCCGCCAGGTCCGCCTTCAGCCCGCGGGTGTCCAGGCCGCGGCGCTGAAGCTCCTCTTTCAGCTCGTTGACTTTGAGCTTTTTCACGTTCAGGGTGCTCATGTTGTCATGCACGTCTGCCGCTGGTGGGATGAATGTTTGCCCCCCCAAAAACCCGTCACCCTGCGGAGAGAGAAAGGGAATAATGGAGCGCGGACACTGCCAATAATGCCCACTTGGCTTCCATTGACACGATTAGCTCAACGAAGTTTAAAAAAATGCCACCTCAAAACAACCATTTCACTGGCTCGGCGGCACCATGCATGCTCCTACAACGTGGTCAGATGGAGCTATGGTCGTGGAAACGTTTATGCACGACTTAACTTTTAAAAACCAGCCAAAAATCTCCATCGCTTGCCTCCACTGGCTATGTCAGACATGCTAATGCTAATTAGCCGACGTTGGGCAAAACAAACAACTTGTGCAAAACTCTGCGTTCCCAGCGATACTTACAACGCGGCTACGCTCACTCAAAGCAAAGAGTGAGCGAGCAGCCGTATTAGGGCAGGTGAATAAAACCAGAAAGTACCTTTTCAGGCGAGTTTTCCTTCAGATGAAATCCTCGGTGCCGCTATCAACAAGATGGAGGGTAACCGAAGCTTCAGCCAAGCTAACCTGGCTTCCTGAAACGGGGGTCCGCCCCCAGTGCGGCTTCTGGTTGGCCAGATCTACCGTCAATCACCTCGATCACGCTCCTTATTGGCTACTTGACTATTTTGAACGGCGTAACGAGCAACCCCTCGAAGTGTAGTGTACAGCGAAATTCTCACTTTCACATTAGTCTTTTTAAATAAATAAATAATAATGGCGTTTTAAATGTACGACTGTTTCATAATTCCTATATGTAATTTTAGCGACTCTTCAATACGCGAATATTTACAGCTGGAATCTGTAATGCAGGCTTTTCAGAAAATAAAATAAAAGCCTCATGGAAACGAAACACGTGTCGATTAACCTCGCCTTCGCAAGGCGTCTGCGCTCCTCATATAAGGGCGAGACGGACGAGGAAGGGGCTGGCTATTAGGAAGTAAATAATTCCCAGTAGGAGCTTGGTGAGGACGTTTTAAACGCGTTATCCCGGTTTAGAGATGGAGAGAGACTGTGGGACAGTCGCTGCCCTTAAAGCGCTTGGGTAAGAGGATTAAACGCACGAGCGTTTACTTAACAACAACAACAACAAAAACAGCAGCAGGTTTGTCAATCGTACTGACTCAACCCTTTTCCTGAAATGACAGATACAGCAGTCGTTGTCTGAAGCAGTGTTCATGTGAAGAACTGCCTTGCCCCCTGATCTCCTGGTTGGTCTGTGAGCTGAAGAAAAGTTGTCCTGAAGTTGGAGGTACAGTTGGATCCATATGAACCCAGAGCAGTGTGGGAACCTGTTTTGCGATCCTGAATTCAGTGTGAATTGTCAACAGTTCAGATTTTGATCTTAAACACTTGGGCTTTTTGTTAAATAATAAAACTTGATGGATTTGCCATTTAATTAGAAGGAGCAAAAATGACCCTTTTCAGCTATCATTTTTTAATTCTAATGGATTTTGTTTTTGAAAGATCTGAATTAAGTTTAAAATGTAATGATTACAGTTTCAATGTCAATGATAACATTTTACAAAATTACCATACTAATAGTTCTATCACTTTTCTAATATTTATTTTTTTTAAGAAGAGGAACAATTTTACTACCAGATTCCTACCAGGAGTGGTTGGATTTTAACCTATTTGATTTTTAGGGGGTTTTGTTTTTCCTGGTAATGGTTAACAGCTTTGGTTTATATTTGCTGAAAGTGATCCCACATATCAACACATCTGATTCAGTTAGAACCAATAAGAAGTTGCAAGATGCATTTTTCTTATATTGCACTAGTTAAATCTGTCACTGTCTTGCAGCAGGAGTGAACAGGGGAGCTGTTCTGGCTGGAGAGCTGAAAGAGCTGTTAGAAAAGATGTTTTACCCTTACAAGACACTCTCCTCTGAGACTCTCTCTCCCATCTCTCTCAACAATATCACAGGTGAAGTTACAAGGTCCATCTGAGTTCAGTGTTTTGGAGGGATAGACCAGCATTTTTCCAGAAATGTCAAATTTTCCTATTAATTTACACTGGTTTTTGTGAAATGCACCCTAAAGCATGCATGTCAAACTGGGTCATTTAGGCCACAGCTCTAAATGTCTCTCATGGACGTTTACCCTCTGTCAGACATGCTGAATTGATTAAACAAAAGCCTTGTCAGAAAGGTGAACAGTTAAATCAGGTACCTTGAACAAGGCAGGCCTCTGGGGCTGGAAGTGCTGTGATCCATAAGAACTGGAATCACATTCTTGAGTAAGATGCAGTGCAAAAATGACCTCTCATGAGCTTCCAATGAGACACTGAAAGAGAAAGTAAAATGGCTTAAAAAAATCTTATGCAGTGATGAAACATTCTTAAAAAGCCGTTCTACTTTTTAAAAATCTCATGTAAAGATCTGATAAAGACAAGGATGCTTACAGATTCATGACATGTCTGGAACTAAATAGTAGACATCGGGGTCATGGATAAATCTTTTTTTGGAATTTGATATTTCTCAGCCCTGTGGAAGTGTTGACAACATTTTCAAAGCTTCCTTAAAATAAATCCAATTAAGAGTAAATGAAGCTATTGACAGTGGTTTAATGTAAAATGTTACAGAGACTTACAGACTCAGAGGACACTACAGAGGTAGTGATGGACTCTTATTTACAATGAATAATTATTACTTAAATAGAAGTATAATTATGTTAACCTACTTATGTCTCCAAATCTATATGTAATGTTAAGACTAGTAAAAGACTCTTATTTTGCCCAACAACATCCTGCTTGTTACGCTCCACCAAAAATATTTTATAACTATATTTTAGGTCAAAACCTTATCCACCTTTTAAAATGATTGAAAAATGCTTCAGGTATATGGCAGTGCTTTACTAGTAGTGTCTGTAAAGAAGTGTTAAAATTCTGTCTTCTTTCTTTAAATTGGAACATCAAGCTTCTCTTAAGGACTCTCAAATATTTAATCTCAGTGATTTAAATAATCAAGAAATGTTCAAAAATGTCTGGAATTCCCACTTTAAAGTCTGCAGTTTAATCTGGGTGTATTTCACAAAAATGAGACAAAATTGCGTACAAAACAAAAATAGACTAAACCTTTTTGGGCTACTCTGTTAAGAGAAATGTGCTTATGTTTTATACTCCAAATACAGATTTTCTGGTGGTTGAGTTACAGGCAGCATATATACTGCGATACAGAGAGAACCATCCAGAAGATACAGAGCCACAGACTGAATCAGGCAAAGAACAAAGGCAAGAATGCAATATTATAGCTCTTGAGGAGGAAACCAAAGTTGAGGAGCATAAAAAGGATGAGATCGAGGTAACAAAGGAATTGGCAGAGTTGTTTCAGGCACTGGATATGGATCCTGCCTCCCAGCTCAGTGATGCTTACCCACAGGTAGGAAAAATTAAATAAATAAACAAATAAAAAATGAGTGCAGTTAGAGATGGTTACGTCTCTCACCCTGTGTATGTATATGAATAAGCATCCATTCATTTAGGTGGAGTCACGTCTGCTGAATCTTCCAGAGGGTGAAGAGCGAGAGCCATTGCTACAGACTGATCTGAATTCTTCACAGTGGGTAGGATGAAAACCTTCCCGCACATGTAGCCAGTTGTGATCCATGATGAGGCACCTCCACAGCTCATTTCTACTCTTTTAATGATCTTGTTGTTTTGCAGGAGAAAGTTCATCTGATTAACCAAGCTCTTCACAAAGACTATGAGTGCCGACGCAAAATGATGATCAAGCGTTTCTATGTCACTCTCCAGTCTTTTGCATGGGGAGAGCGGGGAAAGGTACCAAGATATCTGGACAGGCGAAACAATTATACAGTATTCTTTTAAGATGTTTTGAGCATGTATTGGGTATTATTGATACTGTTGGTTGAATTTCTGCTATAGAGCCTAATAAGAGTAAATGGACATGGTTATACTAAGTATGTGAAAACAAATGTATTTTTAACAGTCTTTCAAATGATCTTAATACAAAGTTTGTTTGTTTTTTTTTTTCCCTCTCCTTTTTCCCAGGTATTATGATCTTGTGTCATACATATTTTAATTTGCATGTTCATGTCTACCTTCTTACCTTAGGAACGCAGCGCTCTGCTGTCCACTTTACCTCCCTTTTCAGCATCACTTGAGTCTTCTGTTTCTATCGCGCTTTTGCTGGCAGCCAGAAAGGATCAGTCTCGCATTCTACCAGTGAGAGCAGGAGCCTCCACAGCCATCCACAAGGTACGATACTGATTAAAGAGCAAAGATGTTTGTTAAAAGTTAAACATAGGTTTTTCCAGATAGCATAGACACAACTATCTGAAATAAGCCAATTCCAAATTATTTATTTTTCTTTCTTTTTTGGTCTCAGGTGTTGATGGGTAGCGTCCCAGATAGAGGAGGCCGACCTGGAGAGATTGAGCCTCCCATGCCAGCTTTCACTCGACGCAGCGAAGGAGGGGACAGACGAAGGCATGAGAGAAACAAATTCCAGAGACGGGACTACTCAGGAAAAAATAAAAAAAACAAGAACAGATAAAATTGCAGGCTGATAACCACATGATTGTAGGAATGCTGCACCCAAAAATAACAATTTTACTCCAGCTATCAATGTTACTCAATGTTAAGTTGAAGATATATTATGGAAGATTTTTTTGTTAATTTTGCACTTTCTTGAAAGTTAACAAAAAGAAAGGGCTCGTTTTCTTGATAAAGGATGTAATGATTATTTTTATATAAGCTTGGCATAAACAGGTTTTTCAAATAAGGTTTCTTTCAAACACTCCTCAGTTTAAAACCGATGGCACCATTTTAAAGGTTCTTGCAAAAAGCCCATATGGTGAGGGTCTGACATTAGCATTTTGAAGAAAAAAAAAATCAAAAACTATAATTTATCCTTCTACTGGATATGAGCTGTAAATGGACCATTTGTTTGACAGTGGCCTGGTAGATTTAACTTAATCTAAACCGATGATGAATCATGATGCTTGGAGTGCTCATGTAAATATGTCTTGAGGAGACTTGCTGTATATATAAATGGAAATTCTAATCTTATTTTTTTTTTTTTGACAAATGTATTTTGTTTAAGTCTGAGTAAAGTGTCTCCTTTATTTTGTCCTATTTTATTTTCCCCATTTCTTGTGGAGGGAAAAAAAAGAAGGCTTCAGACGAACTCATTCATAATGATTGAAAGAGAAAGACACAGATCTTTTTCTACCATATTGTAAAGCGTACATGGATTTGTGAAATGCACTATAGAAATAAAAACTTGTTGTTCTTTCAGCACCACTTGTAGTGGTTAAAGCAGGGGCTTTATGTCTGAAATGCAAATAAATTCATTTTTGTTCCTATCCAGGAAAACCAGTGATCATATCCCTTTGTTTTGTTTTATGAGTTTTATATGTAATGTTAAAGCTAAATTAGAGGAAGATGTAAAAATAGAACAAAATGGGCTTAAATCAACCTGAATGCATCTCCTTTAGGAATAAAAATCCTGAAACGGAACCAAATAAAAAATCTTTCTAAAGAGTCTTTAAAATGTCCCATACCAGCTTAACTGAGCTTGAACAAATCTGCCAAAAAGAACAGGAGAAACTTTAAGACGTGCAGAGCTTGTAGGAAATGTTTCCGAGACTACTTAAGGCCGTCATTCCTGCCAAAAAAAAATACTCAAACCAAGTGAAAATGACCATTTGTCAATATGAAACACAACAAAATGCTTCCTCTGCTTTTCACCCACACACAATGCGCAGCATCCATTAGCTGGGGAGCAGAGATGGGGACGTTACCTTGCTCAAGGGTACCTCAGTGTAACTTACTGACCCATGACCTTCGGATTCCGGTGCTTAGTCCCTAAACACTAGACCACTACTAAACTGTATCACTAAGCAGTTACAGGTTTAAATGATATTTCACTCCAAAAACTGGATTTTTTCTTCGTCACTGGATTATTTTGTACAAATCGATGGAGGAAATGAATCCACTGTGTGCCTGTGACTCGATGAAAGAGTATGAAAACCTTCCCTATAAACTAAGAACTGATGGGACTTTTCCCACTAACTAATCAGGAGCACACTGAGACTGGTGACGCTGGAAAGGTATTTAGGGTACTTGAATATGGACCTACGGCTCCAGAGGTCCCAGGTTGGAATCCCACCTCCAGCACTACCACCACTGGGTCCCTGAGCAAGACCCTGAACCCTGAGTGTCTCCAGGGGGACTGTCCCTGCAATCAGGACATGGAAGTCACTCTGGATGAGAGAGTCTGCTAAAAGACATGACTGCTACCCTGCAGCTGCAGTCTCCAGTCCTCCCTGATGGAGAACTCTCCATCCTCAGCTCCTACACGATGTGAACCACTCCAGGAGGCTCTCTGTCTGATTTCCGAGGCCGAAAGTGTGATAAATGGGGGGATTTCTCCTTTAATCGTGTGAACAGCTCGGCGCCGGCGCTCAAACAGTTAAAGCGGAGTGTTTGAAACCGTGGCTCTCTGGTAACCAAGGGCAACATGGCCAGCTTAGCCTGCCTACAAAATAAAACCAGCGGAAACCTTTTAGGGGCGAAAGTGGGGGGTGTTTCATCTACATTATTCATATTTTACACGAATTCAACTTAGAAGACATCGTGCCGTTGTACATTAAGCGCTGACATCGTCTTGCGTCAGACTTCTTACTGATTTTTTGAGCAAGTCTGGTTTGTTTATGCTAACGCGGCTAGCTCGTCCGGTATTTTTAAATAAAAGTTGCGTCAAAAAGGCAACAAAATATATTTTTTATTATTTTATTCGAAAGATTTGTGGTTGAAATGTTTTAAAAATATTTTATTAGATTTTTAAAAAAATTATTCAGTATTCAAGCTGAATTAAAAGCGTCCCCGCGATGTCTGGAATCGAGCACGCATCCAACCAGAGCATTAAACCTTTCAGGTCCAGTGAGGAGTATCTCTATGCGATGAAGGAAGACCTGGCCGAGTGGCTGAAGGACCTGTACGACATCGACATCGATGTAAACAACATGGTGGACGTGCTGGAGACCGGCGCTCTGCTCTGCGCTCACGCCAACCACGTGACCCGCGTGGCGGCGGAGTTTGGACAGAGACGCGGCCGGACTCACCTGCAGCTGCCCGCCTCTGGAGTCACCTTTATCAGCTCGGCTCAACCCGCCACCTTTCTAGCCCGGGACAACGTGTCCAACTTTATCGACTGGTGTCGCAACCAGATGCATGTTAACGGTAATCGATAATAACCTGATTTGCCTGGTCCAAATAAATGAACACATGTGAATAAAACTGCACCTGCGGCATGTCAGCACCTCCATATGATCATAAGAATGAAAAAAGCTCTTAATAATAGTTGCTGCCTCTTGTGAAAGCTAATTAGATTTAGACTGTTTCATTTTGGTCTCTGCTTCTTTCAGTAATATTCGACGCGATAAGGTTTATACCATTTCACCACGAGGGGGCAGCACTGCCTCGAGTATATAGGCTGGGCAATCATTTCTAGCGCTCTATAAGGGCGTATTTTGTGGCAGCGTTTTTTTTTTTTTGATGTTTGAAATATTCTGAACATACAGGTGGCCTAGTGGTTAGGGAGTTGGCCCCAGGATCAGAAGGTCATAGGTTCGGATCCCAGACCGCTAGGTTGCCCTGAGGTACCTTCAGGTAAGGTACCGTCCCCATCACTGCTCCCCGGGCGCTTTCCATAGCTGGCCCCTGCTGCACGTGTTTGTGTGTATGGGTTTAAATGCAGAGGTGTCATTTCATCATGTTGTGCTGTGTTTCACAATGACAGCAGTCACTTTCACATATTTTAATGGTGTGAAGTTACCTTTTTGATTCAGTTTCTCATTATAGAACATTGTGCTTGACCTTTGTCCTCCTTTGAATCAGAGATGCATTAAGTTTCATAAGGTGGTAGATATTCCCTTTGTGCATGAAGAAAAAACAAAATCAATTTTTTATTTATGAAGATGCCTCGGAAGTGTCAGTACTTGAGGATTAGTGTTTCACAGATTTATGAAGGTTTCCTGAAGGTTAGTATGTGTATAAAACCCTGATTCTTTACATTTTTCATGTTTCAGCTCCTCACTTCCAGCATGGAGTCATTTATGGTGTAATTTGTTTAGTTATCCTGACCCAGATTAAGAGTGATCTTAGATTATAAAGAATTTCCAAAAGGGTACTGTATTCATTATTCACTAGGCTTAATCCATTTTCTTAAAACCTTTTAGATTATCGTCTTCTATGAGTACATGCACTCATATCATGTTCCTCTGATCCATTTTGCCACTTTTGCTCCCTCCCCTGCAGATGTTTTGATGTTTGAGACAGATGACCTTGTCCTGAGAAAGAATGAAAAGAACTTTGTGCTGTGCCTGCTCGAGGTGGCCCGTCGGGCCTCTCGCTTTGGCATGGCTGCTCCTGTCCTCATCCAGCTAGAGCAAGAGATTGAGGAGGAGATTGAAGAGCAGATGAAGCCTGTGCAAGACACAACACCACCCGTGAAACGCTTGCAAAACTCCCAGAACCTGGATGAGATGGTGACTGGCCTGTGATCTCTACATATAGGGGGTAGAGCTGGGTTACACAAGGTCAAATCTAGTCAGTTTGGAAGGGTCTTTGGAATTTCCTTACCCAAAAAGAATCAGTTCAGCCATGTTTTGGTGTCTTTCATGTAATGAGTTGAATACAGCATGTAGTGTAGATCATTTCAAAGTTCATTGGATTCTGGATGGAATTAAAAATGTCTAAATTAGGTTAATTCAATTAATTTATTCTTCCAGTTCCACAGCTTTTGCACAGGAAAATAACAAGACCTAAAAAAACCTTTCAGTTTTTTTTTTACATTTTAAATTTTAAATCATTAAAATTTAAAGGGGGAAGATGTAACTTTAAGCTAACCTCCATTAGAAACTTTTTTTTTTCCCTGGAGACAGGTATACATTCTGTTATCAGCAGAAACTGATGGTTCATTTATTGCAAAAATGAAAAATTCATCAAGCAAGGCAGAGTGCACCTCCCATTGCTGCCAATTTGATTTGTGGCTTCTCTTGCTGTTGATCTACAGTATTGTGTGGGTAGTGTCTCGATACATTGAACAGATAAAGGGGTCAGAAGAACATCAATAAAGCGTGTGTGCGTGGGTTGTCTTTACCTCTTGTGTGTCCAGGTTCAGTATCTGATGAGTCGCTGCACTTGTCCCACCCAGTTCCCTATGGTGAAGATATCAGATGGCAAATACAGGGTTGGAGACTCCAACACTCTCATATTTGTGCGAGTAAATAAACCTTAGTATCATTTCTCCCTTTTTCTGCATCAGTAATTCTACTTCTCACTTTCAGAGTGTTTCTCTGTCTTGTTCTTTCCCTGTTTCTGCTCTTGTGTTTGATAGTCTTCACACAAGCAGCGAATAGCTTGTAAGTCTTGTAGAAACTGAGGCTGTAGACTTTGTGACAAGGTAATTATACTTGTGACTTATGTGTGTGTGTGTGTGTTTAGATTTTAAGGAACCATGTGATGGTGCGGGTGGGCGGAGGATGGGACACCCTGGAGCACTACCTGGACAAACATGACCCCTGCCGCTGTACATCCCTCAGTGAGACCCTGTTCACAACACACCCTCATCTCCCAGCATTTCACCAGTTATTACCTAAAGCATGCATGTCAAACAGCTATGTTCAGCGCTTCATGTCCGAGTGCACCACTCTTCTTTGTGAGGGTTATGAAAGGAGGCAAGAAGCATTTATGAATATATTGAACATTTCCCTTCTTTTGTGCCTTTTATATCTTCTTGTTGGACTTGAGTCAGACACAGAACACATACATTTTAAAGCATACTGAACAACCGAGGAGGGGCAGCGGTGGCCTAGTGGTTAGGGTGTTGGCCACATGATCGGCGGATCGGGGGTTCGAACCCCTTCCCAATGGGTTGCCCTGAGGTACCCTTGAGCAAGGTGCCGCCCCGTCCCGCGTCCTCGCCCTGTGTGCGCTGGGTTGGACGCCAGCACTCCCCCGCGACCCCGTTTGGGACAAGCGGCAGATAATGGATGGATGGATGAACAACCGAGGGACAAATTTGCTGAGCACAGTTTTTTTTTTGTCTTCAAGAATAAAGCCAGTGATTCACATCAAGCCTTGAATAACAGACATTTTTTTTTTTTTTTTTTCTTCTTTTTTGTCATCTGTCCTTACTCACACAAAGCATTTCCTAATGGTAATGGGTTGTATGCTTAGCCTTTCCACTTTAGATATACCTCCATAGCTTCATACCTGCCTTAAGAAACTCATCAGCACAGGGTCACCTATGTAGGGAGTCGTTACCGTGATGAGGAACACTGTCCTCTACTTTAGGAGAATGAAACGCATGGACACCAAAATTCTCTTATTCATAAAGGCCTTGACAACATATTATGTGTTTTTTGGTGAGTTCAGAAAATGTCAGTTTGTAATACAACAATAATGGAAGGCTAATCCTAAAGAAGTAACATTCATATTGGTTATAATACAGTAGCGCAAATGTACTATGTTTATTCATTAGCTATTAATCATAGACAAAGGCCTTATTTAACCTGCTAATCATTTTAGCCATGCAGGAGTTATGTAGCACATAACAGAACTCCCTCACTTCCTTGCCAGCCCATAAGTTGGCGCATCGCCCAGCCACACCGGTCCACGAGATCAAAGCTAGGCCTTGCGGACCTGATGGTGAGGCAGGGTCTCAGACAACTCTGTTGCTGACCCGAGTCCAGTCCCCAATGGAGCCAGTGCTCTGGAGTCCTTCGGCCCCCTGCAGGACCCAAAAAGAGAGTCCCCAACCCAGGCTCTGCCGCTCACCAGACCCAAGCCTTCGAAACTGTCCCTCACCCAATAAGTAAGTGGAGGAGTGATCTGATCAAAGTAAAAGATTTTTTGATGTAATGTTATATATTGACACCTTTTTCAGGCCATAAAAAAGACAAGATTTGATTTGAATAAATGATTAAAGTAGAGCTGAAAATGTTTTCCCTGATGCTGAAACCTAATAATTTGATCATATTGATGAATTTAATGTTAAAGATTTTAAAACCTCGCAAAATAAATGCATTTAACACTCACAGGTAGAGTGGTTTAAACCAGTAGAATTACTGATATTTCTTTAAAATGGTGACTTGATACAAACGTACTAAGTTATGGAACTGCAGTGGAAATGCTTAGTACATCTGTCATCCATCAGTGTGTTACTACTCTTTTTGATGCATTCTTTAATTCTAAACTGAGAAGATTTAGTGACTGCTCACTTATGGATAGAAATATGAAATATTCTGCTTTCCTTACAACAGAAAATCAAAGAAGAGCATGATGTAAAGTGCATCATGTGTTCTTAAGAAAAGCATCACACAAATGAAAAATCACTTGTTTGTCTTCAAACCTTTATCTGTAATAATGCAACATAGTCAGGCATGGTCATTGTCAGTACCTTTCCTTTGAGATTTGAGAGTGATGTGAGAAACCTATGCAACTTTATTACCCATTTTTGCACTATATTGGTTTAACACTTCTGCACCAAATATTGGATTTTAAATAATATAATTGCTACATGATGCATGCCAATTTACTCTCATGGGTGCCAATGAGAGTGGCAAAAATGAATCAATTACTGAATGTCACTGAATGCCAGAGACATTAAGCACAGTGTGGAACTAATGAATCCTTTAATAAAATAACAGGTTAACGAGATCCAGCAGGGGCTCTGAGAGCATAAAGAATGTCACTGATGTTAGTAACTAATCTATGAAGTTAACCTCAAGCAGAGTTTAGATGTATGCCCAACTTTAAAGGAAGGTGCGTTTGAGTAAGAGCATAGATTTAGACATTTCTAGTCTGTATGACCTGTTTATTTGACCTAAAGTACATTTCATGTTCTTTCAAAAAACAGGTTTCATTTTAAAGTAAAGCCTTGTAGTCAATATTGACCAGTTCATTTTTTCAATGTTTGATAAACTGGACTTTTATATCTGTTTCCTTTTTTAACGTTTATTTAAATTTAGTGCTATTAAAATGCAATACTGCAAATATATGACCTTGAAGACATTTTCGTGATATAGATTATAAAACCATATAATTTTATTAAGAACAGGAAGAAAATTGAAAAACAACTGGTAAAAAAAAAAACAACATATCAGCCTTTTGTTAATATGCATATCATTCACTCACTGTGTAGCAGTTTTCTTCCCGTTTCTTCCATCATTGTGCATGTCAGCCAAGGTAATCAGCCATCACTTAATCAGAATTAGTCAAACCCCATGATGTGACCATCATTTTCATCATCAAAGCAATTCCACCACACACCTGAGCACGAACAATAGCAGAACACGATGATCTGGGTAATGAATTTATCACAGTCCTGTAGCTTTATTTAAATTTAATGACCAGTGAGATTGTCTACATTTGTGTAATTTAGATACAGTAATGACACAGAACATAAGGACAAAAATTCCAACTTACTAAATTTAATTCCTTCACTTCCATTCTTGTCATTCTACTTTCGATACTTTTAATGTAAAGATTACAGAACCAGTAAAAAAGGGCCAAAGTGCACATTTATTCACTGCAGTTTTGAAATTGTACTGCATGCACTTGAAAGTAAAGGATGTTGACAAGGAGCTATAATTCTCATGCAGGACAATTGTCACCCTGCTTGGCAGTAATTCTAGATACTGTAACCTTTCTTTGGGTAGAGAGAAAATAGAGACAGTTCAGTTACGCATATTTAGTGTTCTATATCGTGACTTGGTATATATTTTTTATCGTTTCTATTATGGTAATAAAAAACATCCAGTGGAAAGTAAAACACATAACATAGATGCTGTATAAAGATGCTGTCTCTTAAGACATTTTTTACAAACAAATAAATTATAAAGGATTGTTTTCTCAGTTTGGCAGCAGGGCTTGTTGCCCCCTTGGTTATTAATTTGTTCCATGACTTTGCTTATGGGACTGTTGTGTTGTGTATCTCGGGAGAATACAGATGGAAATCTTCCATGACAACAAATAACAAAGAAATCTATCTTAAAATCTGACCTTAAAATATGAATATGAATAGTGTCCACTTCATTTGAATTGTGAAGGTGTAATAGAACTTGTGTAAGCATTTTCTCCAAATATATTGATATATTGTTTTGAGTAGGCTTAAAATAGAATAGACTTGCTGAATTGGCTATGTTGATCTTCTTTCAGATTGAAGAACAGAGCTGTTATCCTGCCCTGCAGACAGATCTTTTCTAATAGTAAGGATGACTCTGTGCTGAAGTCCACTAGCAGGACAGGCAGAGAGGCCACTCGGGCATCTCCATCTCCTCGTCAAGCCAGCAGTCTTCCACGACCAACTCGTCCCTCCACTCCCCCGCAGCCTGAAATGCAGCGTCCTATTACACCCCCGGTATTCCACAGGACACAGAGCCAAACTTCTCTTCAACATCAGCCAAGCTCAGACAACAGGTGCGGTCAAAACTGGACTAAGTCTCAGTTTGTTTCTAAGCTGAGACACACAGCCTCAGCTGGGCCAAAAAACCAGGAAGAGAGACAAAGCCTTACACCTGGTTTAGTATTAGCTAGGCCCTCCCAGTGCATTACACCAGTTCTAAAGATTAATACCAACAAAAACAGTTTGCTAACTCATCCGCCCAATGTAAACGAAGTGGGTGATACTAAAAATGCTAAAAAGAACCCTGACTTCATTCGCACGTTTTGTCCATCTAAAGGTCTAATGGGTGTTGTTTCAGGGAAAGCACATGATAAGTGTCTTACACCAAAAGAAAAAGAGCAACAGAATGGCTCCTCAGACCCTTTAGCAGGAATTATCCGTAATCTCGAAAATGAGAGAACCCCACAGAGATGCTCCACATTTGGTGAGAGAATGCAGTTTTTGGACCTTCCATTGGACAACATGCAGGGCTCTCAAATTAACATGAACAAGTCTGGTTTTCAGGTCTCTGGTCTTCAGCAATCTGAAACAGTTACTAATGTTGACTTAAAGAAAGGGGACTGGGAAATAGAGAACAGATACATCTTTTCTCCTCCACCAATCAGTCCTGCTCAGGAGGCTGTCCTGTACCAGAGCCTTGAGGAGGAGATTCTTTCCAATCTACAGGAGCTTGGCATGGACTCCGATGCCAGTGACTATGAAAATAAGCCAAGGTACAATAACTTTCCTGACATCTCTGTGAATTCTCCAAAACTCTCACATGAAATTCAGATACCCTCAGCCCCCATGTCCCCATGTTCACCAACACCAAATGATGCAAAGGGGGCTAAGGCTGTCATTGGTGGGTTCTCAAATGGGAATAAGTTGCTTGAGAAGGTGTCTCTTGAAAGCTGGGTGAACACTCTGTCAATAGGCTGCAGGGGCAAAAAGCAAGAAAGCCTTGCTGTCACTCACGCAAGCCAAGCGAATGTTTCTAAACCCTTTGTGGCCAGTTCCTGGTCCTCCCAAGACTCCAGTATAGATTCCAAAGACTTGGTTGATCCTTCTAAGTTCTCAGAAGCCAAGGCAATTGTGGAGACAGCAAATAATTGCCCAAGTTCTGGGACTTGCAGGCAAGGAAAGCTATGGGGCTATTCTTTCCATCAGAAGAGGTCTTTAAAAAAGCCAGAACGAGTGCCTTCCATTTATAAGTTGAAATTGAGGCCTCACATACAACCCAGACGAGACCACAGACCTGATAAAAAACCTTCCAAGATTCCTAAACCAATTTCCTATAGGGATAGTCAATGCCTAGGAGATGCCTCTCAGGCCAAGATGCCAGCAGACAACACTGCCAGATGTCACAGTCTCAAAGGACATAATCCTCAGTATGGAGCTTCCACCATGAGACAACCGGCAAAAAACTCTGAGAATGTTTGCAAATTGAGTCCCACAGCAGCAAGATGTGCTGTAAGTTGCCAAGAAATAGACCAGAGGAAAATGACTGATCAGGATCTTGAAACCTGGGTTTAACAGCTTTTGTCACAAAAGTGCCATTTTTGTAGCTCAGCAAGGGAAAACTCATTGAGGCCATGATCAATGACTGTTTTCAATGTTGCCTATATTAGAAAAGCTCTGTTTGTCACAGCTGAATAAGAAATGGTTAATTCATCATGAATACTATGTGGAATATAAAAGTATTTGGACTTCTCGCCCATACACCTACAGGAAAATTTGACATCCCATTCTAAATCCACACACATCCATATGGAATTGTTCTTCCCTATGCTGCTGTAGCTGCTTCCATGCTTTTGGAAAGGCTTTGCACAGGATTTTGGAGTGAGTATAGGAATTGCTGATCATTCATCCAGACGTGTATTGGTGAGGTCAGGAAGGCATTGGAGAAAAAAGCTTCACTTGAAGTCTTCATTGTAGTTTAGCCCAAATGTGATTGATGGGGTTGAAGTGAGAGCTTTGTGAGGGGCTGTCAATTCCTTCCACACCAAACTCAAACTCATCCGACTGTATTTATGGACCTTGTCTTGTGCACAAAAAGGGCCTGCCCCAAACTGTGCCTACAAATGATCCAATAATTGGAATTACTCAAATCCCAAGTACAACACCCCAGTCATTAATGCTTCCTCCACCAAAATTCATAATTGGAACAAAGCAGTGAGGCAAGCAACATGCTCCTGGCATCAACAAGGCCAGACTAGTCCATCTGGTACCTAGGTGTCTAGTTTCGCACATCTGTGGCTTAAGCACAAATACTTTTAGCCCCTGTAGTTTATTGCTTCTTAATGTTAAACAATACATTATGACCATCAGATACTTTTTCTACAATTAACATGTCAAGTAGTTACAAGCATTGTTCTAATTTTGTTTTTGCTGACTTATATGTGTGCCTTGAATCTCATATGCGCCAAATGAGGTACTTAATTTAGGATTAAGTAATTAAATAATAATTTGAAATAATATATTGCAACATATTATTCAAAATGAAATAGTAATTAAATAATAATTTGAATTCTTTGAAAGTTAGGACAAGCATTCCTGTTTGTGTTTGTGTGTGATTGTGTTCGTTTGTACCTTCCGGAGTTTGCGTCAGAAAGCTTAAAAATGACTTTATTTTTTCCATTACTATGAGCACAGGATCCTCAGAGAATTTCAAATGTACTCTGTGTTCTCGGCATTGTTCTGCTGATGTATTTTGCCGTGATCAAATGAGCCTTTTTCCAAGAGAACAGGCTCAGAGCAGCTGGAGAACTGGAAAAATAGAAGAGTGTGCTCCATATTAATGCATACGGTTTTGCAGTGCTAGAATGTGTGGACATTTGCCTGCTTCCATTGCAGAATCAGTCTGCACACACTTTTAACACATATGGTTTCAGACTTGTGTCTATTTGATATAGCGTGAAAAACCAAGATGTTTTTTTCATAATGGAAAGGAACCTGATGAGAATGCAGGTTGCTTCTGTTTATGCCCAAATGATCAAAAGACACCTGACACCTTACTGTGATTACCTGAGCACTCTCAAATTAAGCTCTCCTTAGGTATGTTTTCCTTCCAACCAATTTCACCTTGCACGTTTGTGTTTGTGGCTGCAGTTTGCAGCTTTTATAAATAACTCCTGGCATAAGCCAAGAGCTATTTATAGCCTCCTCAGAACTGCAGTCTGTCACAGAACAGCAGCTGTGGCCCTATGCATCTCTCTCACTCTTTTTTTCCCTTTTTTTCATTCTTAAACCTCTCGGGCCTGGGGTTGTGATTTTTTGATTCCTTAATAGATCATAACTCTTCTTACTAGAGCTGCCATAGTAAACAGTCAATAAATAGAATTGTATGGGCATGGATTTAAATACTCCAAGTATCTGTAATTTGTGACAAATGACAACCTTCTTAAGTAATGAAAATCTTTATTCCTATATATACTCCATTTTGATGTTGTAGCGAAAACTTCCAGATCACAAAACAAATCATAAGTGTTGTCTGGTTCCAGCAAGATGATATATTTTCAATTTTAGTGCAAACAAGTAGAGCCTGACTTTTCATCCTTCAAAAATCTTAATACATTTTGTACATAATCTTCATTACAAATAAATCATTTGTTTGCCAAATCAGGCTTTCAGCTGTTTCAGCCATGTTTCTCTATCCTTCAAAAAGAGGAAATAAATCATAATTTATTAGTGGGAGGATGTATTGAACAGAGGGCAAAAAGAAAAAGAATCATATTCTCAGTGGGTTTCTCCACAGGACCTACTTTTAAACGTAAACCTAGATGATGCTCTTATATATTCAGCTGGAGATTTCACCATACTGCAGACAAAATGTTCATTATTGTCAGCCATTTATACAGCATTCTGACATTTATCCAACAACATATAATTCTCCATCACTATTTGAACAAACTTTATTAGTTTTTGGGACAGGTGCTTTTAAACAATATGGGGGCTCATTTTGAACAGGTTTTAGATCCGTCCATTAACATTATCCTCACTAGGTTTGTGGGGGTGCTGGACCTAATCCCAGCACACACGGGGTGAAAGGCAGAGAAGCACCCTGGACAGGACATTAGTTTATCACACAGCAGACAAACACACAAACACACAGTCACGTCTAGGGGGCAATTTAACATCTCCAATCCACCTGATGTGCATGTGGCTGGACTGTGGGAGGGATCTGGAGGAATTCCATGCAGGCACGAGGAGAACATGCTAACTCCACATAGAAAGGACCAAATCGAACCCAAAACCTTTTTGCTGTGGGGCAACGGAACTACCCCTGCACCACTGTGATGGAAGGATCGAGTGATTGCAAATTGCTCAATTTTCCTACTAGTTATTGTGTTCCGAATGAAAATCAAGGAGAAGGTTAAGATTTTAAATTCAGGTTAGAGGATCAACCTAGAGGATTTAAACCCTTTATTTGCTTATGTCCTGCTCATTTGGCAACCTATTTAAACAAGTCACTGAACTGTTTCCTGCTCTTGGGTTTCATCAGAGGGCAAATACAGGACACAATTCATGCCTTGGTGTACAAAATGATACCAGAGATAAACTGTATCTGAACAAGCTAAACAGATAAGTTTGAACATGGAAGCATCCATTGAGCATACACTTGTTTATTTGTGCTCTTGTGCTCTTGTGCATTGCACCTGTGTGTGGTACATCCACACCTCATAAGGAAGGAGATACTTTTGCTCAATAGAACTGGAAGATCCATCGACATAAGCCCAGCAAAAGCAGGGACAGGCTTCCTACAGTAGTCCCAGCATGAATTAAACTTATTTGCATCGACAGTAAACAATATTAAAGCTGATCTTTTTTGAGGCTTCCGCCATCGGCGAGGCATTTCAGTCGGTAGTGTTTCCTGGAGAAGCAGCATCTGAGGATTCCTCTTGGCATCAGATAGCAGTTTGTGAAGAGAGCATGTTTCCTTGGGTCCAAGTTGGGGGCTCCTCAGAGCTCACCCTGCCACAGCTGCAATTTAGCAACTGCAGTGTAGTTTGGGGTAGTGATTCAGGATTCTGACAGCTATACATGCCTGGAGCAGGAACCTTCGCCAGTAAGTAACTCAATATATTCTAAAATGTACTGAAAAGTTGGTCATCTAAAGAAATGAAGCCAGATTAAATGGCCCAGGTTGAATATTCAAACGTCATTTGTCTGCCCAGGTTCATATAGCTGGTTGATTTAAGCCTGGTCAGCTTTAAAGCTACATACACTTATGTGGTTGGGGCACTAACTTTACCAAAGTAGAGCTTGGTTTCACAAAATGAGCTTTGAAAAAAAGTGAATTTTCAGGGATTTTCTATTTTTTTGCATAGCCTTCCAAAGACAAACACTGATATTTCACCTTCCCAACAGGCTCATACTGCTCCATGCCATTCTATTTTTCTTTCCCTAGGTGGCTGACTTTTGAAGTTTTTGTAAAACAAAACCCCTTTATTCTACTATCAGATTCTGGAGTGGAAGATTACAAGATGGTCATCTAACTTAACAAATACTTACAAAATCCACCATTACCCGCAGGCAGAAGCTACTGCATTGCTTTATAGTGGACAGAATCCTGAATTATTAAGTAGAAGCTATCTTCACCACGGTGAAATTTGTTTGCTCTGAAAAAGCATCAGTGTTCTAAAATGACACGTGGGCCACTCACATAAGAGTGCAGCGCTCTCTCCTGAGCGCCCGCTGGAACCGGACTGTGGCATGCACATGCTTGCAGCGGGCACAGCCCACGCTGCGGAGGGCCTCGCCAAACAGTAGCAAGATGTGCCAGTTGAACTTGGCTGAACATTCCACGTAGCCACACTTCCAGCTCTTGCGCACAAGGTCCGAGACATTGTGGCGTGGGATGACCCGGCCTCGCTGGAGGTCACGCTTGTTGCCAACAATCAGGATTGGCGTCTCTGCTGCTCCCATTAACCTGTGCAAAACAGCACAAACACACATCACTGACTTACCCAGTACAAACAGACACTGTGTTACATGTATTGTGACCAAATGATCAGACGTAACAATAATGTTTGACTGGTGTGTAAACTGGTGCATAGACTGTAGACTGGTGCGGAAGAGAAAAAAAAAAATCTTAACCTGAAATCTGTTCATGCAAGGAATAACAATGCTTTACTTTTTAACAATGCTTTACCTGTGAATTGTGCAATCAACCTGTTTAAAACTGAACACATTCACTATGTGATCTATGTGATTTTCATGTGTTAGCATGTTTTAACATGATTTTCACATTTTTTCCATGTATTTAAGTCTTCAAAATACATGCCTGTTGTTCACTTTTTTGTTGGCAATGACAAATACCAACGAAATGCATCTTTGGAAGTTTACTCTTGACAATGTGAAATACAAAATCCATGTTTTTTCCCTGAAATATCAAAACAGCTGATTTTCAGAACAGATTTTCTTGTCGTAATACACCTATTGTCTGGACTGAAAGGCTGTTCTCTATCCTGTAGCATTTGAAATGAGCAGGGAGAAGGCATGCTTGGAAATGAGAAGCTGAAGTACTGCCATTTTCAGGTCCATTAGTGACCTGGAAAAAAAAATCTCAGTCTATTCAATAATCTTCCAAATGCAAGCAAAACTTTCCAGTGTGCTTTTTGAGGCTAGGCCTAGGTTCTGGCTCTGGGCTGGGCTAATGGAACACTAGAGTGTTGGGCTTTCAGGGTGAGCACTGAGAGACAAGGGCTAAACTAACAGCCTCTCCTCCTCTCCCAAAGAGAAGAGCAGAGGTGTGTCTTCCTTTATCTCTTGCAAAGATGATCACCTTTAGGTCTGAAAACAGATTTCCTGTCTCACTAGATAGGCAGAGATTGAGTGCTTTTCCAGAATCAGAACGAATTGTGGTCCAGTCTCCAAACAGCCCTAAGATCCTGCAGACGTGTGAATCTTCAGGGTAATTAATAAACATGTTAACACTCTCTGAGCAGAGTTTTTACCGCTTGTAGTAAATGTTAAATGTGATGGGTGCAACACTAATTAATGTCCTGACCTCCTCATCTAGAGCTAATTTGTCTTAATCAGTGTGTCTGAACACTGTGTGTGAAAGTGTGGTGCTCTGCAAATTAGGAAATTAACTCACATTAATTTTATTTATTCCCACCTGTATTCCAACAAGCCACAACCCATGTACGAGGATGGCTCATAGTACTGCCTGTGATAGCATTTTCTTGTAGTAGCTTGTCTTGTCCTGTAGCTGGATTGGTTCTTAATGTTCCATCTCCTGAACAAGGACTGCTTCATAGTACCTTTTCTCCTACACTAGTACTGGGTTATAGTATCTCTTCTCATTCTCTAGGACTGGCTTTTGGCATCTTTTGTCCTGTAGGAGGATTGGTTTGTAATATCTCACACCTCAAGCTAGGACTGGTCCATAGCGCCTCATTAGGTGGTCAATATGGTCATGGACAATAAAAGGGACAGTGTTAGGAGCTGGCAGGTCCAATGCAGGAGATGAGGTACATTGAACCAAACCTAGACTAATAAAATAGACTAAGGGCAACAGCAGAAAAGGACAGGAGCAACAAAAGTTCGTTGTGTGAGTTGAATTTACAAAGTAAATGTATGATTTTGTTTTATAGAGATACAGTTTATGGCCGGTGCAAAATCCAGATAGCGTGTCATACAAACAAGCTCAGACTAAGTGAGATTTATCTAAAAACAACAGTTTGGAAAAAATGGACTGTGGCTGATTTATTGCTGATTAATTAACCAAGATAATTTGTCATTCAGACAGAACTGAAGTGCTAGCCAGATGTGGGCTGAGTTTGTTGGCTGTTGGCGGCACTGCTGAATACACTACGACTCATGTAGCTGCTGCGTGAGCGTGTGTGAAAGAGGCAGTGAGGTGTGTCAGCCTTGACAGATTTAATTGTGTTGCACTGAGATCGATACAACATGAGTGTGTGTGTGTCAGCAGCGCAGGCCACTATCACGCCATGACAGCTGATGCCATAGCAACCGGTCAATCAAAACCTGAGTGACAGACGAGTCACATACACATACATGGCCAGCGAGAAACTAAATCAAGAAAACTGAGCAAAAAATACATTCACACACACATTTACCAAAATAGATCCATTTAAAACATAGTCAAACACAGACACGCACGCGCTCTCTCTCTCTCTCTCTCACACACTCACACACACACACACGCATTCATACAGGCACATTGATACACATCTCGCATCTCACATCTTTCTTTTCCCCTCATTCACATGCACACTTTTGAGATACTTTCCTTCTTCATCTGTTGCACTTGATGTTTGGATACAGTCCTGTTTCATGGGTTGTGTCTGTGTGTGTGTGTGTGTGTGTGTGTGTTTGCACAAATTGTTACAACTCCTTCTGACAAGGTGGGCTTTGTAGCTGCCACCCTTACTCTGAGTTTTATTGATTATAACAAAAATCCCTGTTGACTGGGTTCAGCAGGCTTAGGTGTGTGTGCGGGTGAGTGTGTGTGGGGGGTGATAACAGACCTCTTCCCGAGTTAAAGAGAAAGCACAACACCCAGCAGTTAGTGCTAACATGGGGAAAAACAATGTGACAGGATGCCAAAGCTGGGATGTATCCAACCACACTGTCTTCTTGAAAGAAAATATAGCAAACATGCATTCCACTGCTGCACATTCCCAATGCTGAAAGGGCCCATATGCCTTTTTTTTCAGATTCATGTTTGATATTATGTAAACGTTTCTAAAAAAAATAATGTTCACTCCCCAAGCTGTACTGACATGTGTAAACCATGCTGCAAAAGTATTAATCATGATTGTGATGTGACTGCTTCCTAATTTTCACTGAAGAGATGTGAAGAGGGCAGTGATGAGCTAGTGGTTAGGGAGTTTGGCCACAGGATCGGAAGATTGTGGGTTGAAACTCCTTGCCAGTAGGTTGCCCTGAGGTACCCTTGAGCAAGGTACTGTTCCCATCACTGCTCCCTGGGCGCTTTCATAGCTGCCCCCTGCTGCACGGTGTTTGCATGGGTTAAATGCAGAGGTCCAATTTCGTTGTGGTTCACTGTGTGCTGTGCTGTGACCTCGCAATGACAAGAAGTCACTTTCACTTAGTTACAGCTGTTTATGGCAAAATTATCTTAAAGGAAGACAGTGGGGGAAATGATGAAATGAAGGCTGGAAAGAATATTTTATTTCAGAATTTTAATTTAAAGCAAAATATGGGGATGCCAGTCAGGCTCAAAGCCACAGTAAAAAAAACTTCCATCTTAAAAGGATATCTATCCCCAAATATGCTGTAGCTAGATATCAAGAGTGCAAGGAAAAAAATGCAAGAAAAATGCAGAAGATGAGCCATGTAGAGATTATTGTCTAAGGGGCTAGAGAAGAGGCTTTTGAAGCATCCAAGGAGATAACATCCCATGACCTTGGCAATCAGGAGAGCAGAAATGGGAAGGTGTTTCTGTTAATGCGAATCTGAACGGTGAATAAACTTAGCGTGTCTGTTCTAGTCTGTGATTACAGCCGAGGTCACAATTCATCAGTGGAATTGCAGCAGACATCAAAGGAGGGACAGAGAAGTGTAGAAGAAGAGAGTAACAGGACTGTGAGCAAAGAGGCAGTGAACAATACAAAACAAAAGAGTGAAGAGAGAGGGGGAGTGAATGGAAGGGGATGATGAAAGGGAGGCTGTGTTATTATGCACTGCACGTACCGGGTCTCCAAGATCTGCTGCCGCATGGTCTTGACGTACTCAAAGCTGTCGAAGCAGCAGATGTCATAAACCAGGACGTAGACATGGGCGCTGCGAATGCCTCGACAGCAAGCGTCCGACCACTCCTGAGCAACAGTGGAACACACAGGGTTAAAACTGACCACAGCGCAGTTTATCAAATTTACAACACTAAGCCCAACAGCTAGTTTATTGGGTAGAATTCACTTTCCCATCATAATTACATGCTCATGCTTAAACAAACCAATTCAAATTATGTTCAACTGTAATTAGCTGTCTGTTCTGTCTTGGTTTGGTCTGTCCTGCCATATTATTCCGTTACTGTTTTCTTAAACTGTGCAGATTTTATTTGATAATTCATTCATTTAGTTTAACAAGTAGTTCCTGCCTTTTACTTTTTTTCCCTCTCTGATACACCTGTTTGGTTGCTACTTTTAAATGAGCTTTAGAAAAAAAATGACCTGACTTGATTATGTGGTTTCTGACACTCTGACCTACTGGTAAAACTAGTGATCTGTCCCCGCTTTAGTTCATTTTTTATAGTTCGCACTATGGATTGCTACATCAGCCACATGGCTCATAGAAAAAAAAACTCCATGACAATAGACAGGTCTTGTCTGATCGACTACAACTGGGTTAAAATCGTGTGTAGTTGAGATTGTTCCTTTTAACAGGATTTTTTTTTTTTCACGCTTTACTAATAACACTGTGAGCGAAGTATACTACTTATTCATGCACCACCTTTTATGTTCACCCACGTCCCGGAATCGGAGAGCAAATGATAATAAAGTCGTCCTGAACAGCAGTGGAATATTTCACCAATATTCAGTCAACATTCATTCCTAAATTGCCTGCAAATGTCAGCCATTGCCCCCGTGTCTGGCAGCAGAATGCTGAGAAAAGGAGGCGAAGGCTGTAAGAGAGACGGATGTGGCAGACCATCTGAGGCGAATCGTTCACATCACGCTGAGGTGAGAATGAATTCCGAACCGTTCATTATTGACCACCATTGATTGGATTTCTTTCGTCATTTTTAAAAGGAGTACATGGCGAATACCTGGCAGACAGATCATTGCTTTCAAGGAATCGGCAGTCAGTGTAAAAAGAAAATGCGGCAACATGAAATGCTTGTTTTTATGGGTTGAAAGCAAAAAGTGTCGCCTCAGAGCAAGCTGCACACTGATTAAAAGAACAGTTTGGTGAAAAAGCACATTTACACTTTTCCCCCTGCAGTTGATTAGGCAACATGTTTATTTACAGGAGATTGCTTTTTTAGTAGAATACATTTATGATCATAGTGTGAACTACATCCTTGTGCACTTTCCTTAAAATATGTAATCTAAATGAGACTTTCTGACACTGTATGACATTGCTGTCAATACAGATACATTGCACAGCAGGTGTCTGTCATTTTGTGCATTTAGATATGTAGCATCAGTGCAAACTACATTAACAAGGAAACCGTGTTTATTTACTTTGCGACCAAATCAGTACAATAAACTTTGAAGCCCCTCAATCTGTTACGTTTTGGAAAAATTTTATTATATTATTATGTAAGACTAAAGCAATTGGTATATTATTAGTTTTTGACACAAACAGATAATCTTAGGTCATGCAGTCTAAAGGATGGAAGGGCAAGTGGTTCCACCTCTGTGGTGAAGGCTGCTGAGCTAGCATGTCATTCTCACTGACAGATCTGTCTTTGTGTCTGCAGTACAGAGACAGTTAGAGGGCAGTGCTGGAAAATACAGCTTTTTCAGGCTGATCTGAAAGCAGTTTGGCATTCCTGGAAATGGTCAAGGTAATATTTGGATATAAATGCTTTTATCAAGAACATTTTTAGTGAACACAGTCCCAGGGAACTCTTCAGTAGCAGATGTTCTACCTCTTAGATTTCAGGCTCACTACACAGTGTGCACAATTATTAGGCAAGTGAGTATTTGTAGGATTCATTTTAATCTGTGCCATCACTCAATCCAAAATTGCTAAAATCCTGAAACCTGAATGTTTTACAAATGTGAGTGTGAACATTCTCAGGCGATACATACAGGGCAGCGGTGGTTAGGGAGTTGGCCACGGAATAGTGGTTAGGGAGTTGGCCACAGAATAGGAGGAATGTGGGTTCAAACCCCTTACCAGTAGGTTGCCCTGAGGTACCCTTGAGCAAGGTACTGTCCCCATCACTGCTCCCCGGGCAATTTCATATGCACAGTGTTTGCATGGGTTAAATGCAGAGGTCCAATTTCATTGTGGTTCACTGTGTGCTGTGACCTCCAATGACAAGGATAGTCACTTTCACAATTGCTAGGCAACTATGAGTGTGCGGAATTATTAAGCAACTAAATGAAAAATCTCACTTGTTTATATTCATCTGTGAAAATAAACAAACATCACAAACAACTCAAAATTTACAAATAAACAAGAAAAAAAATAACAGTGACCAATAAAGTCACCCCTCTGTTAAATAACAGTCATAATCATTCTATTCATGGATTCTGTCAGTTTCTTCATCTGTTGATCAACATTTTGTGCAGCAGCAACCACAGCCTGCCAGACTCTGATCAGAGAGGTGGACTGTTCTCCTTCCCCTTAAATCGTCCATTAAAAAAGGTCCACAATTTCTCAACAGGGTTTACATCAGGTGAGGAAGGGGGCCATGTCTTTATTCTTTTATCTTTACTGACCATGTCTTTACCGACCATGCAGTGGAGAACTTCCATGTATGTGATGGAGCATCATCCTGCATAAACATTTGCCGCATTTAGCAGACGCTCTTATCCAGAGCGACTCGAGATGAGTGACCATCAGAGCGACCATGTCCTAATTACAGGGACGGTCCCCCTGGAGCAACTCGGGTTTAAGGGTCTTGCTCAGGGACCCAGTGGTGGTAGCACCAGAGGTGGGATTGGAACCTGGGACCTCTTGATCCATAGGTCTGCAGGCAAGTACCCTACCACTAGACCCCCGCCAAACATCACGTCTTCTTGAAAGATGCAGACTTTTCCTAAACCACTGCTTAAAAGTGTCTTCTAAAAACTGGCAGTAGGTTTGGGAGTTAATTTTGAGTCCATCTTCAACCTGAAAAGGTCCAACTAGCTCATCTGTAATATACCGGCCCGTACCAGTTCCCCACCTCCACCTTGCTGGTGTCTGAGTGGAAATGGAGCTCTGTGCTTGTTACTGATCCGGCCACAGGTCCACCCATCTGATCACTCTCATCTCATCAGTTCATAAAACCTTTGAAAAATCCATCCTGAGATATTTTTTGGCCCAATCTTTACATTTCAACATATGCATCTTGTTCAGTGGTGGTGGGGTCAGCCTGCCTTACCTTGGCCATGTCTCAGAGTACTGAACACCTTGTACTTCTTGTACACGTTTTATGCGAACCTGTTGACTTTCTGCAACAAACTGTTTGATGACTCTGTGATCACGACCCAATATCTTTTTACAATGTTTGTCAGTTCTCTCACTTTTTTGGTCCAATTCACCTGAGAAAAAGAAGCTGCCTAATTATTATGCACACCTTGATATAGAGTGCTCCTTAGGTCACACCCTCCCTCATTTACGGCATTTAGCAGATGATCTTATCCAGAGCAATTTACTTTTCATAATTACAAGGACAGTCCCCCTGGAGCACCTCAGGGTTAGGGGTTTTGCTTGGGAACCCAATGGTGGTAGTGCAAGTTTATACAGCTTAGAGTGTGAATATATGCAAAACAAATGATGACGACTGTAAAAATACTCACTTGCCTGTACACAGTGTACACAGGTATTAACCAAAAAGACAAAAAGAGCTAGAATTGAACTGTGGCCTTCCTTAGAGAAAATGATTTAAATGTCACTCTTTTTATTTGTATTATTATTATTATTATTATATCAATTATTTCCTTTAAGTCAAAGTTAATTCTGGTTCACCATCTAGGATGCTTTAAGACTAAAGATAAGCAAAGAGTAGAGTTAGAAAGGAGTATCTTTAACATGCTGCCAAATACATTTAGTAAATCCAAATCACAATACCAATAGAAAATAAAAGAAAGACAATGAAAAACCACATCATAAAAACTCTAAAAGTAGAATAAAGAACCGAGAGAGAGAGAGAGAGAGAGAGAGAGAGAGAGAGAGAGAGAGAGAAAATAGAAGATAAAAAGAAAGGGTAAATGGTAGAGATTTAGTGATAAAAAGAAATGTGAGTGGGGGTTAAAAAATGCTCTCTTCTTTATCACCGTCACATGTAAGACCATTTTTGCAGTTTGCAGTGAAATCTCTCCCCGTTTCTCCACACAGTATTCAGGGTAAGAAATCACCTGCTAAATAATGGATACTGTGTGGAGCACCACTTTAATTCCAATCACTCTGCACTGTACAGGCTCCACGCAGCTTTCAGAATCACATGCTGGTACCTGAAGGGAGCTGCCGGGGAAGCTGCTGATGGCTGGGTAGTCTGTGATCTGCAGGTCGTGCACATGGCCGTTGAGCACAGCGGCGGCCAAGTGCACCCTGCGTGTGCGGCTGGACACGGTCGCCTCACTGTAGTCATCGTGGAGGAAGCGCTGCACAATGGCCGTCTTGCCAACGCCCTGTGCCCCCAGCACCGCTATCCGGAACGGTGGGGGCATCCCGCTGCTTCCACCTCGCCCTCGGTGACCCCCTCCACCCTCCCTGCCCTCGTAAACCGCTGGCCAGTGCATTCAGGAGGGCACAAGGGCACTGCATAGTCTTGACTCGGGCACGGAGAGCTGAGCTGGGCACGGCACAGCCCCATTCATAGGACAAGCACACCTGGGACCCTAGAGAAATCAGAATTAAAATCAGAATTAAGACTGAAATGAACTATGACAGAAGGAGCATGTGAGTAAGTAAGCAGTATGAAGGTTGTGATTGGATGGCAGGTATGTGCAGAAGAAATATGACAGCTGAGATCTTGATTAAACACAGCCCGGAGAGTTTCACTGACTTTATGCAGCACTTTAGCAAGATCAGGAGAACAGCAGAGAAAATGCATTTCATATTTTAACTTTGCAGCTTCTCTGAAAATGTGGCTCCACCACAATGGTATGATGCGACTGTAATTGTTACCCAACAATCAATCTTCAGGTAAAAATCAGGTATGGTTTTAAAAAAAACACACCATGAAGCTTCTCGGTCTGTCACTGCATGTCCAGATCCGTTCATCAGCAGGGTTCTTCATTAATGACAGTCTGAATGCTCAGGGCAAATGAACATAAAGGGCAATTTACCATCTCCATTTCAGGCATCATGCATGTGTATTGTGGAACACCCAAGGAAAGCCCACAAAGACATTGCCTCAAGCATCCCAGAACCTTCTTGCTGTGAGTAAACCATAAACACTGATGCTGATTGGGAAAAAAAGGTGAGAATATTTTTTACGCTAACAGAAGCACATCATTTGCCAGTATATGTCAGAGTACTCGGTTTCTCACTAACCGGAACTAAAGTGCATTGACATTGCTGACAGTTACACTGGATAAATCCCCAACACACAGGGGCAAACACAAGCCACAAGGCAGTTTAGAGAGAAGAGGAGAGGATGAGGGTGGAATTAGTTAAGTGGGGCGTGCTTAGTCCCATCTGTGTGTACAGTATGCAGAACAAAGTGAGCTTTGTGAGGTCAGTAATGCTCAGATGCGCTTGCTGCCATCACCGAGAAAAAAAAAAAAAAAAAAAAAAAAAAAACACCCCTAAAATGAATGAATATGAAAGAGTATGGCAGCATGACATGCTGAACAACCAAATCACTGCGTCGCAAATGTGAAATATTATAATAGATGCAAATGTATGCTGACTGAACAAAGCATGAAGGCAAAAAAAAAAAACAAAAAAAAAACACCCACTGAAATGGATATTTCCTGGTGGCTCATGCACCTCATCAAACTCTTGAATAACTGAGCAAATCCAAAGTGAACATTATTAGCAGAGAAGTCAATTTGTTATCACAATGCAGCTTCTTGGAGTGAAGAACAGCAATTTTTTGCTTCAACACACTGCTACCACACCACGTTCACACACTCACCCACCATAAAAACGGAGTTACAGGCTACCCCGCCACGATAGCGCTGCCTCTGCTAGAAATTCATACCTGCACACTTCAGTGGAGTCAAGAGGAATGAAATGGAACAAAGATATTAATAGAGAAGGGCCACGGTGTCCCATATAATCGTTTCTTTAAAATACTCTCCTCACACAGGTATATTGTGCTGTAGGTCACTGCAATATACACATGGCATTTTACATTACCTCTAACCCTGCTGTAGGGTAATGTGTGGATCAGAAGAGCTTACTCATCACTCCATACATCATTTCTATGTAATAATAAGCTGATACAAATCATAAGGTCACAGTAAATGAGGGCGTCACAATTTCAGCACAGTTTGAAATATAGTATACGTTCTATCCATCATCTGTAAGGCCTATTGCCTAGGAGGCAATTTAATGTCTCCTTTCCACCTGACCTGCATGTCCTTGTGCTGTAGGAGGAAATCAGAGCTTCCAGAAGAAACCCACACAAGAAGAAAATGCAAAATCTGCACAGAAAGGAACCGGACAGTCCCACCAGGGAATCAAACCTGGGACACTGTGAGGCGACAGCACTACCAATGGGGTGCCCAACATCCTGACATTCATTTACTCTCACCCTGCTCATCCTGAGTAGAGTCAGGAGTGGTGTGGAGGCTCAAAAATGGTGCAAGACGGAGAAGCACCCTGGACAAGTCCCCAGTCCATCATAGGACACACTCACACCTGGGATCTCCCATCCTCCTTAAATGCAAATCTCTGGATTTTGGGAGGACATGCACACGGAAAGGATGTTCTTGTTATGGGACGACAGTGATACTCACTGTCCCACTGTATCGCCCAACCTCAAAACCACGCGCCGAAATTTAATTCCTCATATAAAAGATGTCTTCACAGGGTTCGCTTTTTTTTTTTTTTTTAAAGACACATTTTTCGGATTTTCACTTGGTTACTTACTTACTTAACGATCTGATTTGTATTTTTGCTGATATTTCATGCTGTTCTGCCCAAAGACACGCTGCTTTCCCATCTTCTGAGGTAAGGTTGCATTTTCACACCACTGAACGCAGCAGTTTCGTCAGTTCCATCACACACAGTATCGAAAACAAAACAGCAAAACTGACCTCAAAAACCGTATCGTCAGTGAGTATCGTGCCTCCCCTCAGCAGTAAAGTGTATTTTCATTGCGAGCCCCACCCTGATGCTCAGAATCATCGCAGCATCACATCCCTCGTGTCGGCGGGTCTGTGAAAGCTCGAGTGAGGAGCGCGCTCTGGGTGAAGGAGCGGAACTCCTGCCGTCCTACCTTGATCGCAGGTAAGACGCTCGACCGTGTGGGCTGAGCGGAGCTGCCGCAAACCCCGCGCTGGCGCTGCGAAAAGGACTTTTCACGACTTTTCTCCGGCGGCTCGTCCCCCGGCGCTCGGGGACTCCGGGCGGCAGCAGCAGCTGTCCTGCGGGGACATCCTCCTGTGGTCCGTGGAGCAGCCCTCATACACAAAGCAGCTCTGGACGCCCGTCAGAGGCCAGCGCTCCAGTGAAAGAGGGAGAGAAAGAGAGAAGGGACGAAACTGCGTTCAGTAGGGCCCCGCTCCTCGGTCCCTTCGCTGGCTCAAAAAACCAAGTGCCTCGAGTCTCTCACTGAAAGCAAAGATACGCTGGTCAACAAACCCCCCTCCCCTCCATACCTGAAGGTGCGTAAACGCGCGGATTGGTGCTCGACTCGTGGATGAATCGTTCATGTGAATCGATTCGCGAGTCCAGTTTATTAATTTTGCAGCGCGCTGTTGACGGGCTGCGGAATACTGGTACACATTTATAAGTCTTCCTTAACAATTTCCTAAAAAACAAAACAAAACACGCAACATCCTCACATAAGGAACCGCTGTGAGAAATTATGCGTGCTGCTTTAACATTTTACATCACAATTATTGCCTTTCTCTGCAGTTTACCTGCTGTTTTATGGTAAGCTGTAACAGTTAGGCTGTGTCCGAAACCTGACAGACGAGTCCTACTTAGGCAGTAGGGGTTATTCAGAAGCAGAAAAGCCGCGGAAGGTCTGGAGGGCGCTAACTCGTGAGGCGCCAAGGCAGCTGTGTGTAGTATCGGACGCAGCCTTAAATTGTTACGCAACAGTTAGTTCCGACGGCACGATCTGATTGGTTGGCCGGCGCTTTCTGTTATTGGCGTAAACGGCACGCTTTGTTCACAACACCTGTATCACTCCGCTGGACGCCCGTTGCTAAGTAACTCGCTTCACGCTGCAGATAACCGACAACGATGTTCTACTTTAGCGTAAATAACAAAAAAAAAACTAGCGCTTTAACGAACTTGATTTACATTGCACCATGTAGTCCGTTCGTTTAGAATAGTGTATCAACAAATTCCGAACCTGTCGCTGTTCCTTAATAAACTTTTCGGGCAGTAGCTTTGTGGGCAGAAATTACAAAACCGACCAGTTAAATTTGGTGAAAGAAAAAGCTGAATTGAACTCGACCTTGCCACAATTTTATTGGAAGGACAATTTTATTGCCCTCACATCATCCGTACGACTCCATGCTTTAATATATATATATATATGTATGTGTGTGTGTGTGTGTGTGTGTGACTTCAGATTCCCCCGCTGCCTATTGCTTTATTTTTTAAGGATGATTCGCCCCCAGTGAATCAATCGATTAACCAAAAGTTCGATTCAATGGAAAGAACCATCCGAAAGAATCGATTCATTGACTGATTCAAACTTTTTCTCGCTCCGATAGGAGGACGAGTGAGAAACACAGAAAGGGCGTTAAGAAAACGAGGGCGGACTGAGACACAAACAAAGCTTTATTAAATTGACGGGGGAAATGACACTTTTTTCAAGCCCTGGCGTCAATCCGACGCTATTCTTAGCCGTTCCGACAAAGTTTTGTGCGTTTTTTCCCTCCTTTTACTCCAGATCATATGCACTATTCTGCATACTTGGATGTGCAGCACCGCGGCTGTCTCTTAGCAACGCAGTCTTTTCGCCCTGTTGCTAAGTAACCACGTGGTTCGCACCTGTCCACTCACGGCTCTCCGTGTCCAGATGCGGACAGGTGTGAGTGCGATGGGGTTTAGTGAGCCGTGAAC
Organism: Hepsetus odoe; assembly: GCA_017165825.1. Classification (NCBI taxonomy): domain Eukaryota; kingdom Metazoa; phylum Chordata; class Actinopteri; order Characiformes; family Hepsetidae; genus Hepsetus; species Hepsetus odoe. The sequence continues at coordinate 3,705,806 of CM029371.1, forward strand.
TCTGGAGCTGAGAGAAGAAAGCTCATAGAATAGCTCGGACCATCAGTCAGACACGGGACTGTTCCCTCCATCCCTTACGACAGAAAAGAAGGAAGATTCGCAAAAGGCAGAGTTTTCTCCAAGTAAAATGAGGATTTCATGGCCCATTCTGTTTAAAAATAAACCGCTTTGCAAGATGGTCAACTCCGATACTTACTTTGGTAAGAGTTTAGATTTACAGGAGTGTGGAGATTCATACAGGGGCTACACCTTCACTTAAAAGGCCTTTTGGGTGAGTAAGAAGCCAACCAGGAGAAACTGAGAAAAAAGCTAATAATAAAGGCTATAAACAATATTAATGTTGACTTTCAGCCAAAGAGTAAGCAAAACAACTCCTGTTAAATAATTACAATTGCAAAAATGTTTAATCATTCCAATGATCCAATTACATTATTCTAGTCATTTCATGTATCAGAAAGTTTATTCTAGTCACTTTAATCTTAAAACGAGGTTCTTGGCTGCACACTTCAGCCGTTTATCACAGCCCAGGTTATGATGAACCAATGTCTCCATTATGTTACTGATCCCTTGTTAACTTTAAGAAAGCAACGGGAGTTTGGGAGTGAGTAAAAAAAAGTTAAGCTGGGGCTTTGCATCCATTATGTGGTTTTAATGGTTTACTTTTCTTGTTTTCAAAAATGATGAACCTGTTTAGTGATACACAACAAAAAAAAAAAAAATGTAAAAAGTAATAATTTAGTGCACTGAAAAAAAATGGTGCTATACCTCTGGGAAATAATACCCCAGAAGCACACATTTATAATTATGAATAGAGCAGCCAAAAACAAAAAGTAAAAATCAAGCTTTAAACACTAGACCAGCTCTCAGTATAGCAAGATGCTATTTTTTCTTATTTTGCCAATGTTTTCATTTAAAGCGCTCAAGAAAATGCAGTAAATCTTTCAAAACATTCAGAAAAGTACAAACCCATCCATGTTGCTGAGTGCATGCAAGTAAAGGGACGTAGTTCACACCACCTTTCAGGCAAAAATCTCTCCATGAATCGTGTGTCAGGAATAATGAGGGAAGAGATGAGTAGCTGATACATTTATTAGTTTTCTGTCGAAGTGTCGTAGCGAGAGGCCTACTCTGTATTCAACTAAGACGCTCTCCCTGCCGGAGGAGATTACCACAGTTAATCAGACAGCAGCACAGTGATCGCACAGCTGTGTCCAGACACCTTATCTGAAAAGTCCGACTCCATTCAGGCTGAAGCGACAGAGAAAGAGGCGAGCAGGCGATATGGTCAGGGAAGATTTTTATTGAAAATGAAAAATACATGAAGTAAAACACTGACAGTAAGGAGGGAAAACAAAGAGGAATGACTGAGGTTTTAGCTCAGCTGGAGGAAGCTGGCCTGTATTATAACAGGGGGAGGCCAAAGAGAATGTATATATATATGAACATGTATATAAAGCTTCTATTTGAAATATTAGCAATAATAAAGTTTGTTACTTTCACACACAAACAGCCTTTGTTTACTTATTTCACTGTAGTTGTCACTGCCTCTGTAACTCCATTTTTGAAGTTACAGCATATTTTGTTGAGTTCTAAATAAACATTTTTACTGCATCTCACACGTTCTTTTAAGGGGTTTAAAGATTACATAGTGAAATATTCTTTAGGAATTCTTTTAAAACTTCGACACTGCTTGCATGCAGCTTCACAGCACAAACATTTCTGGTAGCAAAAACCGCAAGTCACATTGAACACTACCATACACACTTATTAGGATGGTTCCTTCAAAAGATCTAACCAAAGTTACACGATGTTTATTGGAAAACCTCTAAACTGTCCTTTAGTCTGATAGTTGGCACAGTTAGATATTCAGTATTCCTTCTCTCCATTGGAATGCTAGTGTTTAAACAGAACTGGAATATTCGCTACAACTGGAAGAAGTGTTGATAACATCTACAGATAGAGTAATGCCAAGAAGAACCTATTCTATAGTATCACAGTACACAAGATCACTGCAGAAAACCACACAGCTAAGTGATAGTGGGATAAGAGGAGTGCAAAGGACTATTTTAGAACCCAAAACATCACACGGCGGCTTTCAGTTGAGGAATGAAAAGAGGAATAAGTGCTAAAGACTGGATTTGGCTGTGCTGAGGATCTCTAAACTGACGACTCCCAGCTGCTTTATGGCAATTGAAATATGGAGTGTAGTTTGGAAACACGGGAAGGGTAAAACATACGCTGTTAGTCTACACGAGTGTGTGTCATTGTTATTGCAGGAACAGGCTAATGCATGCAAAGCTTACTTCACTTTCCGCACAAACGCAAAGTACTGATTCACAGCTTTTTACAGTTATCGGGGCCCACATAAGGATGACACACTAAAAGGAATTGCAAACAGAATAGAAAGGTAAAGAAAAACCAAAATCTTAAACAATGGCACAATTGTCCCTGTCAGAGCAGACAGATGAAAGACACCAACATCTCAGAGTGTCATACCTGTGTATATTCAGTGGAGACTCTACAATGTTCTTACATGTTTTTGTTCTAGATATATTGCCACTATTCCCATAGCTAGAAAGTTTACGCTGGCTGTTTACGCACTTTGAGCTTTCTCGTGTTCTAGACTGTAATCTTCTCACTGTTGCATCAGTTCTCCAAACAATCTTAAGCAGCTACCTTTGTTTGAAAGTTGATTTCTGTTGCAGTGGTGTGCTCTGGCCTTCTGAGGTATTGAATTTAGTGGTTCTGAAGTGGTGCCCATAAGTAAGACAGCTAGTTAACATGTGCATTCTTTTGCAATCTGTGAAAAATAAATCAAACATCTGTTTCTTACAGCACTGCAACCTGTTTTCTCGCTGCCAACCCCTGCTACTGAGGCCAAGCTGTCTTAAAACGTTTCCCTGCAGGAGATCCAAGTGAAACCAAACGCCTAAAAATCGTAGTTTTTTGCAGAATGGTCAAGCATGGCAAATACAGTCACATTATCATGTTTCATAATGTCAGGGACAATCAATTCAGAGGCAGGCAAGATGGACAATGTGTATTTTATCCACAACACAAAGACAGAAGTATGAATGCATGTGAGCGCTTCTGGGATATTAAGGAAGATAGAGAGAAAGAGAGACAGAGAGAGAGAGGGAGGGAGAGAGAAATCAATTGTCAACAGATGCATTCGAAAATGGTGGAAAATGGGAAGAGAGGGGTAATATGTTCTTGTACCACAGGAATGAATAGAGGCTGGAGAGATGGGAGGAGTGGAGAGAGGATTCAGTTCTTCAGTACCGCATCGTACATCTGGTAAACATACTGAGAAACCTCTGGTGCCCTGCATTTCAGAGAGAGCTGAAAGAGAGCGAGAGACAGAGCGTAATATTGTAATCAACGGTCAGTGATTGAACATAGTGTTCTTGAAGTTAATGAAAATAATTATAATCGATTAACATGTCAAGCAGTTTCATTGAAAAGTTTAGGCTCCCCCAATTCTAAATTAACGTTTAATTTCTAGATATATTAGATCATATTAAATCTATTAGAACAGCCCTGTTTATCACTGGCATCAAATTAAACAAGAAATAGCAAGCATCACACCTAACAGCTTCAAAAACTGATATGATTAGTGTCGCAGAATAGCAATGGTTTTTGGATTTAGCGGTTAAACATTTTGTTAACCGCTTTAAAAAAAAAAAAAAAAAAAAAACCTGTTTCAAACAACAGCAGTGCTTCTGATAACAGCTTGGTCATACTGTGCTTCAGCTAGTTTGAACAGTTTGTCCTTGCACTGTTACTAAGCAATCTCGGAGAGGCCTGAATAAAACCACCATGAAGAAGGGCTATAGACAAAGATGATTTTTTTGATACCATTATGCTACCTCAACTGAATGCACATCCCCAGCTAAATGACATAAGACTGTACAAAGGGTTTAACTTTTCAGGCTGAACTTCATGCATGAAAGGAGCCACTTGCCAGCCTTGGAAATTGTGTGGATTGCATTGTACACAGCTTTGGCAAAAGCTCTAGGACTATTTGTCCAGTCCTAATTAAGATTAAGCCTCAGGGAATATTCTTATCTTTGAACCATGCAGGAAGTAAATTTGTTTCTAAAATCCACGTGGTATGTGCTTGATGTTGCAGATCATTTTTAATAGCGGGTTTTCATTCAAAGCTCTTAAATCTAATTTACACTTCCCCCTTCCTCAAAGTGTAGGTAACTGGGTAAGACATGTCTGAGATTTTGTAATTTAGTTGCAATGTAATGCATATGCTGCATACATATTTAGAGCTTTAAAGGAGAAAAAGTAAACACATGAACAATCACATACATGCCAAAATCATACGGCTGTTAAATAATCTCAAAATGACAAAAACCTACAATGCGGCAGTATCCATGGATTTAGAGAAGGCGGCCTGTTTATGGACATTTGATCTAATTCCTATTGTGGACCATGAAAGGCAAATTCACAAGCAGAGGAACTCTTAGCCTCAACTTAAATTGTTGCCTTCAAAACAATGCCTTCAGCTGGAGTCAGGTGCATGCAGCAGCTTCTGCACTAAACATTTTCATTACCAGCTCCTGGGTAGAACCCAGTTGGCCTGAAGCTTTCCCCCCCATCATTTAAAAATCCCAGCCAAGCCAACACAACGAGGATACGCAAGGCTAAATTAACCATTAAAATCAATGACAGCAGGACTGGATCGGCCTCTGATCAAGGGGGCCTGGGTAATCATCCCCCTTTTGTCTCTAATCAAGGAATTGCTATAACCTAGCAGTGTTGGATAATTTGTTGTTAATAACTCTTGTTAATTTGTCAGACAGCCAGTTATTCTGTCTCACTTTGGGTAAAACAGGAAAACGTGTTGAATGTAATGACATTTTCTGTCTAGTACCAGGTTCTGGAGAAGAGACTGTGCATTGCGAAAGTGAGATGGATTGCAGGAAGCATGATAATCACTTTATGATCATTTTCTGTTCCTAGTACGTGTCCTCTTATGCTGTGATGACACAGTAGATCATGCAAACACTCAAAGCAAAGGTTCACCTTCTCCACCCTGCCATTTTGGAGTATGTAAAACTGTGTACTGAGAATGTCAGCTTATATTCGCTCATTTTACATTCAGCTTATTTTGGTCAATTATAAAAAAAAATTTAAATGGCTGCGTACTGTTTAGCACTCATTTTTGATGCAGTTCAAGTAGCATGGTCCTTCAAAATATACTTCTTTTCTGCAGTCTAGATATGGTGAAAATACAGAAAACACAGGTGTTTACCGTGTAGTTGGGGTTGCCTGGTTGAATGCGGAGCTCAGCAAGGATCCAGATGCCGTTGGTGAGCTTCAGGGACTGGTACAGCATGTCCTGGCCCTCTACGTTACGTTTGGCAATGGTGTAGATGTTGTTGTTCTGCAGCTTGCCTGACACCGTGTCTACCCGGGCCACACACACACATACAGAAAAGCCCACACACACAGTCAGTTACATGGTCACACTTTACTAGGTCGCAGTGTCACGTGGTGGTGTAAACATGACCGAACTACAGAGAGTGTTTCAATAGGTGTGACTAAGACTAGTCTAAACTACAACCACAGGGAGGAAGAAATAATGGATAACCTTACCCACAAACACTAATAGTGAATAACTCATTAATGCTATTAGGGGCCAATGAGCGATGCTAGAGCATGCCAACGGGCAAGATGCTTTTCAAAATAGCTGGCGACTTACATTTACCAACTATTCTCCACAAATGCCTCAACGACTGTCACCAGGTCACTACAAGGTTCTAGGGAATTTAATATTAAGTGACACTAATCTGCAACCTACAGAGAATCCTACACGTCTGTTTTTCAGCCATTCATCTGTTGGAAAAAAAACGATCACATATTAGTCACTGCTACCACATACAGAACTATGCAAATGTCAGAGACTTTAGTTTATTTTGAAAACAGCCTCCAAGTTACTTTCATTTCACAGAAACTATGTGCTAAATATAAAAGCTTTCAGCACCCAGTGTGCACTGTTGGCATTTGTTACTTTATAGACGCATGCTTTCAGTTTACAGCAAATTTAGATTTTTGGCCACTTCATTTTCTCTGTGTTGAGCTGTCTTCACAGAGTCAAAGGATGGCCAACCATTGGATTGCTTCAGATTTGATGGAAGAGTAGAATTTATTCTATGTTCTTGTACTTAATGCCACACCAGAAATTAAATAAAGGAGTAGGTTCTGACACTAGTACAGCATTTTAGAAACATGCTAAGTGCAAATCTTAATCTTTTTAATTTTGGATTAAATTGTTCAAAGGAAGGTTAACCAGAATCCAAGCCAAACTAGCTTTAGATTTATACTTTTTTTTTTTTAATCACGTAATGTCCAAAAATGAGCAGAGATGAATACAGCTCCTATTTGATTATTGGTCTAGAACAGAGCACTGACAGAGCGAAGCACTGCTGATATCTAGTGTAGCACTAATGGGTCCATCACTGCTAAAGTTCTGACCCTGATGGATCCAGTGCAGCAGAAAGCTGATGGTCCACAGGCCATGCAAGGATTATCGCTCAGAGATCTGACAGACAGAGAGCAGGCAGGTCATCGTAGTGCATGGAGGGAAAGAGACGCAAAGGCAGATGATGACACAGAGGGCAATGGACAGTCAAGAGAAAAATATTACACAAAAACATTCAGGGAAAAGAAGAAGGGGGGAAAAAAAAAAAAAAACCCAAAAAACTAAACAACACAGAAATAAAAAAACCTAAAAAAGGGGTGTGACCAACTTGTAACAGAGGCTCAAAGAGATAAAAGAAAGAAAAAAGCAAGAGGGAGACATTAAAGACCAGAGTTTCAAAAGGAAAAAAGATTTTTGGATCACTGCATGCAATAGAGAAACAGGTATGCGTAAGTGGGATTTAATGATCTAATATAGTCTGATAAATCATTGGTTTCTAGTCATTATGCATTTTTACCCTGCTTTTTAGGTGTTCTTTGGCTCCAACAAACCCCATCACTATGAAAATAGGATAACAAATAAGCCCTCTAACAAATCTGTGAAAGCTTTACAATCTGCAGGTGTTAATGAATTTAAGGTATCACGTGGTAAAAACAAACCTAATCTTAAAGATCAAGTAAATTTTCAATCAGGTCATATTATAGCTATTATACAGGATGTCAGGCTAGGAAAACACCATAATATGCAGGTTACGTGTACTAAAAGCAAATGGAATAAAGAAGAATTCTGAGAACCCACTCCCTGCTTCACAGAGCAGGGAACCCTCCTGGCCAGCTGCTGTCAAACCTGTGCTTAAAAATAAATACAGCACGTGTGTAGGAGACCCAACAAGAGTCCAGTGTCTGAGTCAACGAGAAAGAAAGAGACCACATACAGGTTGGGGGAGGGGGGGGGAGGACGAAGAGAGAGAGTGGAAGAAACTGAAAATGCAAAATAAAAGACAATGTGACGAGGAGAAGTGCCATCTAAGAATGTTTTGCCTGAGAAGTGGAAAGAAAGTCAATATATGGAACACATTACTGTCTTTTGCCTCCTGTTGTATGTACTGTAGGGAAGTATACTTTAGGTTTCTTTTCAAAGAAGAAAGAAAAACACTGCGGAATAGCAAAGAGCCTCAAAAACTATGAAAACTGTGAGTGTGTTCTTGCTAAAATAAACTACTTAAGGGTCTTTAAGATGACTCGAGGGCTTCGTCATTATGAAAAATTGTCCTTGGGGGAAAATTTCACACACACACACACACACACACAGAAATACGAAATCACTGCTGATACAAATTTCTAGGCACTGCTCTCAAGGGTTAGACACATTGCACACATAATCCTAAATCAGAAATTATATTTCATCTGTATTTGGCATGATGCTTCACACAGTGACTGGGGAGAGGAAAAAAAAAAAAAAATTTCAATTGCCTGACCATCCAGACAAGACCTTCTGTTTGTTGATTTCCCTAGATGTCGTCCTTTAGCCCAACATATCTCTGCCATGCAACGGTTGTAAACAAGCGAGAAACAAATCAGCAGGCTACAAACTGGAAAATCCTCCATGCAGCTGATACTAGTCTCAATATATATTTTTTTCCACCCTGGTCAAAGTAAGTCTTTTTCTTATCACATTATAAAGCAAAAAGGTCTAGGAATGCACAATTAAATTCATCCAAGTTCAAAAGTGGCAGATTTGTGCTCCAGAATTAGCCAATTTATGGCTGATCTGCTTTTCCATCCGGTGACAAATAACAATGTAGTGAAAATGAGCTGGTGTGTTGCAGGTGTTCATTTAACCCATACTTTGTGAGCAGACATCTGACATTTTTGTAGCTGTTTTGGTTATTAAAAAACACCCATAAACACATCAATGCATCTCTAGTAAAGACAGCAGCAAATCTGCAATTCTAAAGAAAGTACACATTTTTAGTTTGGATGGAACAGCTGGGATTTCTTTTTTTAACATCCTTTGAATTTCTTTCAGTTGGTTTTAAAATAAACGCAGTAGTAATAGCATGGATAGGTCAGTTAGTAAACAAAAGGGTCAATTAGTTTGTAAGGGGGAGAAAACTGAACTGAAACTTGTTTTATAACAGTTCTATGAATCGTTCTGCACACAACTCCTATGACAGCAGCAGAGACACTTCTGTACAACACTTTGCATTCGTTTACAAGTTTAATCATTTAAAAAGTGAACTTGGCATTGACCATTCTTGCCCTCGTAGAAAATCATTATGAACTGCTCTTAGAACGAAACAAGATGATGCCCACTCCTATTCTTGTTAGATCTGAAGCTTATGCTGAACACTCATTCCTCCAGAGGTTGCATCATGTTCCTCAGTTCTTTTCAGAGATCTTTTCAAAGAGAGCCAAGTGCACTAGCGTTACTGAAAAGAAGGGAACACCAGATGGCTCAAAATGTGGTATAACAGAGTGCTCCACCTGTGCTGTAACGAAGGCCTTCCCTCCATTCTCACATTAGTTGTCTATTACATTCTAAACCAGTGAGTGCTCTAAAAGTCAGAGGAATTAAAATTGTACCAGCTTCCCTACCTGCATTTAAATGACACTCCTTGATTTGATACTGTAGCTCATTCTCATTGGGAATATCTTTCCATGTGGCAAGGAACACCTGACGCTCTGTGGAAGCAAAAAGGGAAACGTGGCTTTGAATTATCAGTAGTGAAACACAGAAAACTCAGCTGGGAACAATTATCCCTTTTTTTTTTTCCCTTCCACCTCTAGGTTTTACACTTGTCTTTTTCCATTTCAGCTCAAGGACATTGACTTTTCCTGGCAGCTTACTTGAGTTTCAAATTAAAGTTACACAACTGTTAAGCAATAAGTGAGAGCATGAACAATGTATGTACCCATTTTGCCGTCCTCGACGAAGAAGATATTGAGTGGAATCAGCACGCTGAAGTAGAACACGTCGATGCTGTTTTTCACAGCCACCTGCAGCAAAGGAGAGTGTGCTGGTCAGCACCTTGAATATATTATTCTATATTAAAGCAGGATCTAAAGCCAGACAATGTCACTGTAATGTGATTACATTTACATATACTTTAAGGTGCACCTGAGCATAGCAGCACAGGTCAAAAGTCTAAAAACAAAGAAAATCAATGACCGGAAGGAGAAGAAACGAATGCAAATGACAAAATGGCTGTCGAGTGATGTTTGGAAGGACAGTCATGTGCATCACATGAATAAACTATTAAAAATCCCGATGACGGTCACCCACTTTGGCTGATGAAACATCGCCACACTGCACCAAGTCAGGTTAAATGGACTCTCTTTAGAATTAAACATGCAGCTGGTCAGTTTTTTTTTTCCCCACTGATAACCATCATCACACTATGCTCAGAAAAGTGTACATTGATTTATCACAAAAACAAATATCATAATGCCCAGCCCAACTAATCAGTATATCACAATGCCACAACGTAGATAAACATGTATAAAGATGGTCAACTTTTGCTGATAAATCCTAGCAAGGTTATGCAGAACTGTGGACATTAACTGACAAGTGTGTGATTCTTCTGTCTGGTGTGAGCAGACTTGGGGCAGTGGATGTTGCCTTCAGGATCTTACACCTTACAGTGCGCACACACACACACACACAGTCTGCCACCTGCCTATGTGACGTGAGCGTTGTGACAGATGTTGAGTCCACAGTCATGCTGAGCAACATTTGGTACCAGTGCCATCGGAACCCCTTGGGATTTCAAATGACCTACTTGTTGACGTTAGAATTTTTTTCTTTATCCTTTTTTAAAAGTGTACAATGGGTTTCATTTTTTTTTTTAGCCCAAGGTGACGAAAGGCACCATTAAACTTATCTTGGGTATATTAACTATATTAAATGAAAATAGCTGTATTTCCCCAAATTAGGACACTTTTCATATGTTCGAAAGCACATCCATCGTTTGCACTTAGATAGTTTTTATTTTATTTACTGCTTGCCCTTTAAACATTAAAGTGGCAACAGAAACTGTTATTATTACCATTAGCACTGTTTAAACCAATTCTTTAATGACTCTAGGGTGAAGAGCTCTGCATCTGCAAGTTCTGGCATTTTACATTTAGAAATCTAAAAGTAAGCTTTAAATGTTGGAAAGGCCTGATTCACAACATGCAGCTCATTAGCACATCTTTCACAACCGCAATAGCCAGAGGGAGATTCAAGGAGGAAATACACTGTTATTATGAGCAGTAGCAGTGGGCTTGGAGGGCTATGTGACCAGAGTCTCTGATTCAGGGCTCCCAATAATGGAGACAAAACTCCACTGAGAAAAACCCAGTGTTGTGACACTTCAGCTTAAGCAAGGGTGTCTCTTTTTTCTTGTTCTGATGTGTGGTTTCTCCTGAAACAACATCCTTTCTGAAGTATGGTCAGTGATGCAGCACATCAAAGGTTTTTCCATCATAAGAGCTTTACCCTACATGAGCACACTCTTTCAGGACAAAAATGATGTTCAGTCTTTATGACATTACTATGGAAATGACCTTCATGAGTAGTACATGAACAGAAAAACACAGTACATCCAAGGAGATGCCTTTAAGCTGTTATTGAACAGCTTCCATGTGGTCATCTCCTGTCTATAAGGACTTAAGAATAGTTATAATGAAGCCACTAGGGTGCTGTCTCTGGTAACAGGGAATACAGCGCAAAGCAGAGTGGTGTGTCTCTGTGCTGGACAATGGTGGATCTTTAGATAGCAAGCTCATAAACACTCCCTGCAGGGAGCTCCATTTATGGGAGACAGATTTAAGTGTTGAATTTGCCTCACACATGGAAAAAAGAAAATAACGGGCAAGATTCAAAAAAAGAAAGCAAAGAAAGTGACTCACCGCAATAAGGTCAGTTTGATTCAAATATTTTAGAAATGATCAAATTTATTATAAAAAAATATATATTTAAAATTATTATTTAATATATGACATTTTACCATGTGGAAATATTCTGCAGATCTCTGCAAGCTTGGACTGTAATTCCAAAAAGTTATTGGTTTACGCATAAAAAGGGATTCTAATCATTTCTATAATTAAAAAATGATTGCCAGTGAATTGCAAAAAGGACATACACCAATAAATTGCATAGAAAATGTGAAACAAGTAAAATGAATCAGAAAGGACCATCTATCAAAGATCAAGTAAACTAAAGTGGTGACTGCATATATGGTGAGAAGGGGGGAGGGAAGCAACACTCAGTGGCACTGCTGGATGCCTGCTTGGCTGAGTTTCCTCACATTAGCTTTTCTTTCAGGTTGCCTATTCCCAGCAAGGGGCTAAGTAGATGAGTCTTGCTGAACCCAGAGGGGAGCCAGCCATTTCCGAATGAATCTGGCACCCTCTGGCTTAGTGTGAAGTGAGAATAGGCCTGCCCGAAGCACACAAAGTGCGAGAGGTGAACACAGTGCATTCTTTTGATTGATTAGCTGAACGAAAACCTTTGCCTAGGGCAATTGCTTGTTATCATCAGTTATTAAACAACATTAACTTTAATGGTCAGGAAGCCTGACAAAATGAATAAACGTCTTTGACAGGAAAGTAAGAATTACTTAATCCAGTGTAATCTTCAGTAAAAATGCTCGGCAGGTGTCATAATGTGTAGGTGTATATGTTTGATTATCAAGACTGAGCAGAAAAGGGCGGTTTATTCAGCAATGATAAAGCTTAGGTGCTGTACCTGCAGGTTGTTCAGAGGGTCCATCTTCATAACTGGCCCAATGGTGTTGAGGGGCAGAGAGATGTCAATGTTTTGATTTGGCATTAGGGGCGTGTGAACGGGTAGAGGTGTGGTAGGAATCACTCCAAAACTGGATAGGAAGCAACGGAACCACAAAAGTCAACATGTTAGGTTTAAAAAGTAAGACCGGAATACTCTTAGCGGAATCACGCATGCTATCATTAATACCTGTTCTTGTTGAACTGGATGGCAAAGTCAGTCATGTGCTGCAAGGCTTTGTTGGTAAATGTCATGTCCATATACATGTGACCCTGACGGCGTGAAAATGTTCCGGAAATTTCTAAACCTTTGGCCTTGACCGCTGGCAACCACACCTGAAGAGAAAAGCAAAATATTATAGTTCACTTCTCTATTTAGTGCAGACCAATTAAGTTAATTCTTAAATTCTTAATGAAGTTCAAACTTAAAATACGTATTACGTTAATTCACAGCAAAGTAAAAGAAAATTATTCACTGAGATTACTAGGACACAACAGATTCTTCAACAGTTTCAAGGTTGACATTTTTCTACTGAAGCACGATATAAAAACCCAAACAAGGAGAGGGGGTGATACTGGTGCACAGGACTGGAGGTGTTTAACAGCACATGCAATTAGAGGTTATGTAAAGGCTTTCTTTATGAGCTTTTAGAATCCAAAAAAGAACAAAAATCGGAAAAGCCAGAAAAGAACAAAAATCACACTGAATTTAGAAAAACCAAACTGCATTTTTATTTAAAAAAAAAAAAAAGAATAAGTCAGCTCGGTTTCCAAGGAATCCAATTAAAGCTTAAATAGACATTCTTGAGCCTTGTTGAAGAAAAAGTGGCACTCACAGCTTTAGGCATCACATAGCCGCCTGTAGTAATGGCCATGCTCGTGGAGAGCTCGAACAGGTCATTAAGTCCACTGCTTAGTGTCGCTGGGGTAGGAGATGGAGCAAATGTGTTGGGCACCGAAGATGGAATAAAGTTCTGACCAACCTGGGGATTAAAAAATAACACCACACACAAGATACAGGAGATCAGTCTGTGCAGCTATGCTAAAATGTCTTCATGGGTAATTATTTTGTTGACCGTGTAATGAAGGAATTTAAGGATCCATCAACTGACGTTCATTTCAATTTTTTTTTTTTCTGCTCGATCCCCAATTTTCAGCCACATTTGGTCCCAGCAAATTTCCACCAACTAACATGTTCTGTCTAAAAGAAACGTTCTCTCTTTTTCTTATTTCTGTCATAGTGATGCATCAAAGTGAGAAATCAAGTGGGATCAATGAACATGTCCTTAATGAAAAGCTAAGTCAAGGGTAGTTGTCATGATTACGGTTACTGTTGTCTTTGCTCTTGAAATCTGTTATGATCAAAAGACCTTCATTTCAAACGTACATTTTGATATTTGGTTTTAAAAAAAAAAAAAAAAACCTTGCATCTAGCACGCCATACTGACCCCTCTTAATTCCTCATAGCAACAAAAAAAGATTTTTACCTGCTTCAAAAATATTTGCGTAATTTAATACAGCTGAGACTTACCTTTACATAACAAGAGACGATTGTGTAAATTATATAAAAGCAATTCATAAGGCACATATTAAGCAAACTATAAACCAGTAGATTTTTGCATGCAAACCCAGGAAAAAAGAAGCAAAATCCACCAAGGTGCACAAAAAAAAAAAAAAAAAAAAGGCTCACACCAACAAACATCTACAGACGGTAGACACTAATCTATGCAATTTGCATCGGGACCTGCAAATGTAATCTTTAGTGTTAAAAAGCATGCAGAGAGCAGACAGACGCACAGAAAGCAAAGCTATGGACAGACGGATTGACGAGGGGACAGATTAGCTCACTTACTGCAGGACTTCCCCCAACACCTCCTCCAAGGTCTCCCCCGAGCTACAACAGAGAAAAGAAGACCCATATCCAGACCCATAAATAATAAAAGAGGCACACAGGGGGAGATGCTAAAAAGGCTTAGTATTCTGGTCCAGTCAACAGCAGCTCAAACATTTCTCCTGAGTCAGAAGATCAGAGAAGTGAAACAAATTTCACCCATTATTTCTTCTGCTCCCTCTGAAATGTATACATTACCTTGTAGTGGGAAAGCTCTCAACAGAGGCCATGAAGAATGGAAAAGTGCCTGAACCAGTCCCTATACGAGAGTTACATACACTTAAACCGAGGCTTAAGCTTGAAGAAGCTATTAATGTCAACAAAAAAAAAAAAAACAGTACTAAGTACCAGTTTAAACCAATCCTTAAAGCGTGTTAACAGAATCAAAACCAATAATATACTTCATGCTTGTCAAAGTATTGTTCCCTAGACCTATTTGAACTTCAGTATAAGTAGTTTCCATATAATATCTTTATGGGCAAATCAATATCTCATTAACTCACACTTAATGAAATTAAAATGGGTTTGCTGGTGGCTGGCTGTGGTGCATCAAGGAAAGAAATAACCAGACCTATCAGTATGTTATTTTTTCATAACATAAAAATAGCAATAAATATACAATTAAAACACTAACATGGAATTTTTAAACATTGTTTAAAGAAATAACAAAAACATGAATTATATAATTATAATACTTAACATTTCTAATTTATGGGCAAATAATTATCAAGCTATTGCACCAAGAGTTTGGTGCCTTATTATGATGTCTGTATTCCACTAATGTATACATAATTTATTTATTCAGAGTATTTTCAAGTTATTAACAAGGAAATGAGCTTTGGTGAAACTCATCATTTTGATGTTTGATCTGATCTAGAATGTGTTTAAGTCACAGATCAATATCCCACACATACATCAATAACATTAAATCATTTTCTTTAGTGGACTATAAAAAGGGGACAGCACTGCAAGTCTAAAAGATCAGATTTACACAGCAAGAACACCTGCTGTTAAAACTGTGTCTCTATCCCACCCCGACTCTCAGAAAGCTGTTGACTCAACCTGCAATGAGAAGGAGGCCAGAAAGCTTTGAAACCCCACAAGAGTCACCCAACAGTTAAGGAAAGAGAAGCTGCAGCTTCACATAACTCCATACTGAAGCCTGTTATGACTGCCAGCCTCCATAATAAACAGGCAATGTGAAGTTTCTGCTGTGAAATGGTGAGCTTGTATTCAAGCTTTTGCGTTTTAAAAGGGATGTGATGCATGAATTCTGAAGCAGAAGTGTAGCAGCAAGCAGTTATCTGATGGGTGCACGAATAGTAGTTATTGGCAGTAACATTTTGACATGCTTCTTTTACCAACATCTCACCATGAAATATATTCAACAAGGCTTTTACAGCAGTGACGAAAGACTAAGAAAGTTAGTAGACATGGATTTACACAGTTGCCAAAAAAGTATTAAACACATTCGAAACACGTTCTGCTTTAGCTTCTTCCAAGTACACCTTCAGACTTGGTTACACCTCATCGTCTCCTAAAAACTTGATGGGAGGTTTAAATATATATTTTAGCTCAAAATCTTGATAAAATACTCAAGATCAAGGGTGTCCAACTGTGTACCGATACTGTACCCATAATCAAATATGTAATATTTGGCAAATTCCATGTGAATTTGTGAAACTAGTGAAATAATATTATATGGTTTTAAGGGTACATTCCCATATATTGATAATCAAAATCATGGATTTCAAAAACAAAATGAACCAAAGGCTTGATGTAGCACCACAACGGAATTTACATGTTTCTAGTGGGAGTGACAGCAAACAGCATTTTTTTTAGGGATGAAAAGAAAATCGACCACGCTTGTGAGACCAGGTTATTCACACAAAGAGGAAGCCTGCGCCGAAAAACCTGGTTTTAGGGTCCTGTCTCCAATTTTCTCACACATAAAGAATTCAGCAATTTCCCTCTGAATCAGTAAAGTTTTCCTGATTCTGATATCGACCATTTCTCCATGTTTGCTGAGAAATAGAGCAGTGCAATATGATCCATGATGAAATTCCCCATTTGAGCCACACGTTTACATAATGAATTAGTCATTTTATTTTAAGAACCGATTACACCGTTTATATGAATTAGTTGTTGTAGTCCTAGAGGACTTTGCATGATTTACAGCAATGGGGGCATAACTAGGCCACTCATTGGGTTTTTGCACATTTTTGCTGCCATCTTGTTTTCTGTGATAAGCTAGAACTGGGGAGAAAGGGGAAAAAAAATTATATATATTAAAATATATATACATAAACGTAAAATATTTTTCAGTATGATACTGTGACCATACATTCATCCATAAACAAGCCCTTTGCCAAACACACACACAGAAGGCACAGGAAATTAACCAAGCACAGATAATGCAGACCCATCCATCTTACGATACTGCCAGCATCCCTGCTTTGTCACACCCACCAAATGCATCTGGGATAGATTTCTCTATACAAGGTCTCCACATTCTCAAGAACACATTATCAATTTACTCTTTCCAAAGATAAACTGCAGTCAGATGTCAGGATGCTTAGAGGACTCTAATGCAAGTCCATGCCTCACTGGGTCAGAGCTGTTTCGATAATATTAAGAAGGAGGTTTAATATTATGGCTGATCGCTGTGTAACGTTTTTCCACAGCGCAGTAATACAAGTTGTCCTCGATGGAACCATTCCAGTCTGCAATTATCGTGCCAGCGGGATGCCTCCTGACTAAGTCTTGGCCAATTTCACAGAGGAGATTGCAGTACAGAGGAACACCTGCACTTGTTTAGGTACTCAACACCCAGCAGTAACAACAAGGAGGAGAAGCTCTTCCAGCAGGCAGGTGCCATCATCATAACTCCAAATAGCTTACTCTCTGAAAGAGGTATAACGAGCAGAACTGTGTGGCACTCTAGGTCCCCTGAACAAAAGCAGCGCTTAAACTTTGCAAACAAACATTAGGATCATGACTTGTTAACATCCATCTTTGGCTTCTTTAGTATAGAGCTGGTTAATGTCACAAACATTGTAATTCAAGTCACCCAAAAACATCTCAACCAAATCAAACCACATTCCGTTTATAAAACAGTATGACTTCTAGTGAGGTACAATAAATCTACAACTGTTATTGTGACAATAGTCTTAAGTCATATCTGAGCCAGTATCAGTCCTCAGCAATTTTGGCTTAGTTTTAACATGGATTAGACCAAATCGATTCAAGTCATGAACCACATAAATAACCATGTGTGATCTAATTCAGAGTTGCATGCATTTTAAGCATGTTAATGGAAGTAATTTTATGGAAATGTTTGGGGAGACTACTGATTCTAGAGTTTCAGCCTTGGAGCTCCAGTACTGAACTAAAGAGGAAAAAACCTCAACATCTCTTGTTGCTTTTCCCCCACAACTTTTTCTTTAATATGAGTGACGTACAGAGAGAGACAAAATTTACATGTTGCTACTCAACATTTCCCAAACCATGATCGGTGTACTGAGATGATCATTTCTTATAATCATTCTCATCACCTGCCATTGTTTTTAAATGTTGTTTCATTGGTGTATATTATCTTTAAAGGATGTGACTTTCTCCTGCCATTGACTTTGGCCTTTCAGACTTGTACACTGCAGCTCCTGACATTATCGCCATCCTTCAGACCCCAGCTTTTATTAAAATTTTATTTAGATTTGAGTCCATCAAATGCTCCACTGGTTTATTGTCAGCTTCTGATGAGATGAAAGGCCTTTATTCTTGTCTAACGAACTGTTAATGAAAAGAGGGTCAATATCTTAGCTTGGAGGAAGAACGTCTGAGCAAAAGAAATGACACCTCAGCCTTTTAATGAGTTTTAAAATTGATGTTAATCATGCAGGAGTCATCATGCCGGACATAAAACAGCATACGAAGTGAATGGACTAGCATTTATCAGACATAATACCTAGCTTAGAGCATATTATAACATCTAGGCGTGTAAAAGTATGCCTGGGTTTCAACCTCAGGCAAGTATTACTGCATTTAATTTTGACCCGTGTCCCCAAACATCCTTTCTTTCAGTTCTCCTAAATTACTGCTGTGTAAAACTCTTGCGTAATAAAACTCAGGCACATTATGCCTTTAAAATTAAAATAAAAAACTAAAAAGTGCGGAAAGGTAAGTTTTCAGAGTTTTAGTATTTATGGGAAGGTAAATAACAACGGCTAGTTTCATGGTTTTCTTCAGCCCAATGTGTTAGAGGCCAAATGAGACTGTCTGGGATGCCAAAAATACATCTTTATATCCACAAAACTAGTATAAAAGAAGAAAAAGAAGAAGAGGAAAGAAGAAAAAAAAAAGCAATCCTGAATTAACATCCATACAGACTTGACAGTGTGGAAGAAAATTTCATTGCAGTCATACTTTATCTTTGCCTATACTAATAGAAAGTGCTTAAAGTAAAAGTTGTACATTCAAAAACAGACATTCACTGCAGATTTTTTTTCTGAAGGTTGGTTCTAACTTCAACTGCAGCAAATCGGTAAAGACTGACTTTTTTGCTATCAAAAACTTCAGAGCAAAGCAAGCCTTTGACTGCCGCCACTATCGTTTAAGCAAAAACAAGGATCTGCTTTATGGTTATCCCACATCATGAAGTGAATTAACATGGAATGGATTTAATGTGTATGGTTATGGTTGTAAATCGAATAGATGTGTACCTCAGTACCACCTCATGCCTCACCATTTAATTCAAATTTAGAGCTTATAAAGAGAATAATCACCTGCATATCAAAAATGTGTCTGTACAGAAACAGTAAAGGTCTGTCAGAGTTCAGGGCTTGTATCTGTGCTGCATTCATTATTCAAATAAACAGGTCATTATATTTGCCATGTTGCAATCAATCTTTTTAAACTGCAGCATAGTAATCTCAATAAACCTGCTTACATCACACAGATCAATACACACGACCTTTAAAAAGATCCTCTTATGAATTAATAATGTGGTCAGAAACAAAGTACTTACCAGACTGTCAAGACCACCTCCTAGAAGGTCCACAGCCCCCATCTGCATGGAGGACACCTGAGGCACATTAACTGGCGGGCCCAGGTCCAGGTTGAGCAGATCACCCAGGAGGTCACCCTGTGATGGAATAACCTGGGGCTGGTCAATTGGGGCTGCTGGACCGGCGCTGATGGGGCTCTCCCCAGTGTCAATGCTATGGAAAAGAAAGGCACAGTGTGAGGGAGGACTGACTCGTTTGCCGCTTGGTTGTTTACACTGTGTTCAATTAGGCATTGTTTTCATTCAAGGAAGGACAAAATAGCTTTTATGTGGCAAAGCTTTCTTGTCCATGTCAGATGACAAGTTTAGGCAACTAAGATTTTAACTCTACATCAGACCAATACTACCCAAAGAAAATGAAATATTTACTTCTTTTAAGCTAAACAATAGATTCCATATCATAGTCTTCTGCAATCTGTCTAAACATTATAAAGCATTAAGACAGTAAAGTGAACTGGATAGTAATGCAACTCCAAATAAATTTTATAGCAGCATGTCTTCTATATCCTATATCCATCTGACAAAAAACTTCCTCTTTAAGTACCTGCCATGCTGGATGGGCAAGTGCTTGCGGTGGATGCCATGGCTACCTTCCACAAAGGCGTTAGGGGGTTTATGATAGACCGAGGCCAGTGAGCCAATGTGACAGATGAGCTCATCCAGCAAGGTGGGTTCAATCAAGTCTGTCTCTTCTGAAATCAGGGGCTTTTCTGACAGTACCACCTCTTTGGCTGTCACCGGGTCAGTAGAGAGCAGACGCCAGTAGATGTAGCCACGATCACGCAGATCAGGGTTATCAGAGTCCTGTTGAAGCAAAGAGTAACCAAATGCTAAAGCGCAACAGTTAAGATAGATGACAAGAGATTTCGTAAATTGCTGATGTTCTGTTTATTGTGCTTAATTAAAAAATACATTTTTTTTAAATTTAAAAAAGACACAAAACTAATGCAGAGAAAACTAAGCTACTGTTGAATGACCATGATGATTAAGTGCCCCTGTGATAAGATAGTGGTAAGAGAACACCTTTTCCACAGCAGGACTAAATGATGGACCATTTAATGTAGTACCCGTTTTGCAAGCGTGACGAAGGAGTGTGCAGACACCTTCTGATGCAGAAAAATGCATGCAAATCAAATATCTTACCTGTGTGGCCAGACTGAGCACTTGCTGTACCAGCTCCTGGGTCTCAGATGGCTTCTTCAGAAACAGCTTAACTATAGCAGTCAGAAGGGTCAGCTGAACCTAAAGGGAAAATAGGTTTATCATTAAGTTTTAAACATATACCCTTCAGTGGAGTAATTAACGTGCCATAAAAACGAAAGGTCAGTTTAACAATATGCAACTTGTTTTTATTGAAGAGCGGGACTGCAACTAATAACATGTTTCTGAAGGAACTATTACACGTTATATGACATTCTTTCTCAGACAAGAAAGACAGACCTGAGTGCTCTCATCATGGAAACCCTCCAGGAAACTCTCCAGAAGCTCATCAGCATTGTCGATTCTCTCTGCATATTCACCCACAATCCAAATCATGGCAGCACGAGCATCTGGCTCATCCAGAGAATCCAAGTTCTCGCACAAAGTGGCAATGATGCTCTCATACCTACACAAAAAAAAATTGTAAAATAAAGAATGCTTTAAACAGAAATCAATGTAAAATCTAAAGATGATATCGGAATAAGTTCACAAATAATCATGAATACAGGAAATACAGTATCTAGGAACTATTCAACATTTGAGAGTGTGAATAATAAATCTGTGAACAAGGTAACAAACAAACAATGTTCTATTACTAACTTGTTAGGGTACTTGCGGAAGATGTCCCTAATCACCACAATGGCCTCTTGCACAACATAGTTCACCTTTGTCTGGATGAGGTCCAGAAGTGTGCTTACACACCGCTCAGCTGATTGCTATTGAGAGAAAGAGGGCAAGAAAGAGAGAGAGAGGCAATTTCATTGAGTAAATCGTTATGATGAGTGATAATGCTTTTAGATTTTGTCATTTTTTGGTGAAATTTAGCTGTTAAGTTTTCAGTAACTCAGTAACAATAGAAAAAGACGCTCAGGGATCTTAAGGGATCTTAATGCATCAGACCTCCACTTTGATGGCACAGCGTCCAATGGCCCGGACCGCCTTACGGACAAAGTCCACATCCACCTCAGTGGCATATTCTTTAAGCTCAGCCAGCACCTGCAAAAGAATCATAATCTTTTCAATGTAGCTGCAGAGACAGGTTTTTTCAGTAGACAGATTTTCAAATGGTTTAAATTACACAGAACATTGAACACAACACTGAAATCCCTGCTCATTTCACAGCAGACATCATAAAGAGAGAGACAGGATTTCACTAGAGGAGGAAAAATATTTACAGTCTCCTGGCAGTGCCAGCAGAGAGATTTAAGTTTTACTCCATGGACACTGGGCTTGCCTGAGCATGCTTGCTCTGTCTTACACAATGATTCCCTGGCAGCCACTGAACAGACAGACAATAATGCTTTAACATAGGCTTTCTTTGGGCACCGTTCCAAGTGTTGCAATCGCTGCCAGCTGGAGCTATACAGCAAAACAACGAGAGACGGAAAGCAGAAAGAAAGAAGGAAAAAAATAAACAAATAAAGACCTGATGAATCTAGTGTAGCACATCCAAACAAACATCTAGCTGCAATATTGCACAAAACTACAAAGGCCCAAAAAATGCCACACAGCTTAATGGGGCATTTAGAGGTTTTGGCACTGAATACATTTCTTTAATTAAGCTGGTTAATTAACATTAACATGCTTAAAGTGTGTGCACTAATATAATACACATACATTATCTAGCTCATCTTGAGCACATTCTCTATCTCAGGCTTAGATCAGAGGAAACAGGCATTTTTCTAGCAATGCAGCCATTCATACCCTGGTCTTAGCAAAATGCAGTTTTTATTTTCTAAATCCTACTGATCCATCTGTTCGCCAATAACATTTGCCAATATTGACAAAATCCGTTTTTGTATTAGTTTATTCAGTAGAAATATGCAAAAACTGCTCACTGAGTGAACAGAGTTAATTTTGCCTCGCACTTTTTAAAACTTTCTTTGAAGACTGGAGAGTTTTTTTTCACCCAATTATTGATTGAGAACAAGCAGATAATGATCACGGTCTAAATGTTTTCTGGTTTGTGGGCCAGGAGACTCTTCACAAAGATTATCGAGCCTGGCTGGGCTGCTGGCCAGAAGATTTAACACCTTTGTGGAGGAGAGTGACTGGGCCACAAGCCGGGTGAGTTTGCACTGCTTTTGAGGTCTCCTTGTAAGAAGGGGAACTGTGTGGTTGTGTGCTTTTAATTAGTATAATAAACAAATCGAAAATAGATTTTTATGAATTAATATAAAATCAGGGCACAGTAAAAAAATACCTGTGCAATGTTTGCTTGAGAGGCCAGCCGAATCATGATGTCCAGCTTCTCCAGCTTGACATAGATAGGATCGTTGTACTTGACAAAGAACACCTTGATCTCTTGCTTCAGGATTTCAGGCCTGGCAGCAAAGTATTGAGACACAGACATCATTTCCCCTACCACAGGCAATCCCACGAGTATTCACAGTGTACATTTCAACATTTCTCCTTCCTTCTGGACTGTGGGTTTCATTTGGGTTAAAGATGGGTCAATGTTGCT
Source organism: Hepsetus odoe (assembly GCA_017165825.1). Taxonomy (NCBI): domain Eukaryota; kingdom Metazoa; phylum Chordata; class Actinopteri; order Characiformes; family Hepsetidae; genus Hepsetus; species Hepsetus odoe. Next base: position 3,728,630 of record CM029371.1, read on the forward strand.
AAAGAGTAATACTACCATCTAGTGCTGGAACTAGGACTCATGACTGCCAAAAATTCTGTGTAAAAGTGTCAGCAACATTGAACAAGTGTTTATATATCAAATGTGGAGTAAAGCTGTGATTCTGACCTTTTTTGCACAATGAGGTTGATGTTTCTCAAAGCCACGTACTGAACCTCTGGTTCTCCAGAAAGCAGGGTGACCAGAGGTGGAGAGAGCTTCTTCAGCAGAGTGTTATAGTAGTCTGAGTCTTTGGGCAGCAGCTCCAGGAATTTCATCAGGACCTTCACTGCTGATAGCACCACAGCCGAGTTGGCATGGGAAAGACGTGGGGTCACACGCTCACAAATGCTATGAGAATGAGTTAAAGGAAAGGAAGAATGCTCACACAGACTGCTTTGATACAAACTGTAAAAATCTGTATTAAATCTGTGTTTGCATCATGAAAACAACATGGTCTTAACAGGCTGCCCCGCTCACACAGAAACATGAGCCGCTGTTCTGTTTTCAGGATACAGACCTTGGTTAAACCGCACATTTATTTTACATTCAAAATCACCCAAACACATGGCTACTCTCCCAGGTAAACATTTATATAAAAAAAAGCGTTGCATAATACTCAAGCATTTGACCTTTACTAAACTAAAAATACTAACTACTGATGTGCTTTGCATTTTAACCATTTAAACTATTTGAATGTCCTCATTCTAAATAAACAGTGTTCTTATCTGTATTTGCCTTACCTCTGGGCTTCACGCTCATCTTTAGGGTTGTAATTTGAAAGGCAATCAAGGATGAAGATCTGGCCCCACTCTGTGCACTCATTTAGTGCAGTCAGCAACTTGTTGATGTTCTGGGGATTCAGGTCAAGGAGATTACTGTTGGGGTGAGACTCACTGATCTCAGACAGGGCCGCCACCGCATTGGCCACAACCTAGAGAGAAACACAAAGAAAACATTGTTATAAGAACTATGCAAAGTCAGATCTCAATGAAATGTGCCTTGTAACTCACAATCGCTCATATAAGGCATGAAAAATTTCTTAAAATATATTGTGTACCGTTTCTCTGCATATTAGTAACAGTATCCCGTTTTATGTCTTAGCTCAAGGTCATCATTGGACACAAGCCTATTTATCATAGCGGAGGGATGTCAGAGGTAAAGTCAAAAGGACTTGTCACTCTAGAGAGAAAAGCCACAATGTCGATAAGAAAATTTGTTCTTCTTAAAGGCTTCTTATCATTCTTAAAGGCTTGATGTGCTGCATTTTTTCTTGTCCCCCCCCCCCCCCCCGATATCCACAATTAGAAGTTACTGTGGTCTTGAAGATTTTCAAATGATTTTTTCTAATCTCCCTCTTTGTTTAGAAGAAGGAAGTTGAACCTACACTATGCCTTCAACAAAAAGGCTCCATCATTATAAATTCAGGACTACACTGCTGCAAGCCAAACGATCAGTTTTTAAAGATGCGGGACCTTTAAAAACAATGAGACGTCTAAATTCTATGCTCCAGCAGAGGGAAGTGAAGAGCCTGCAGCATTGTGGTTCAGAAATATGCGATCAGAAGTATTCAGAGGACAGGTTTAGTCCATGAAAACTAAGACAGAACGGCTAAGGCAGTCATCAGAAGGCTACTATTCAAAGTCAAAAAGCATCATGCAGCCAACAGTACAAAATGCATTAACACCACCTAAAGAACATAAAATGCTCGTCCTCAATTATGTTGAATTTTTAATACCATTAAATTTCTATGCTGCTCACATTACGTACAGCCTAGCTAATTCTTTAGAGTGGCTGTTTTTTTATTAAAAAGAAAAAAAGAGTTTGATTAAAGTGAAAACTAACTGAAATACCTATTCCTAACATCAAGAGCATGAGCTTAGAGCCACAATCATACACTCGAGTCAGCAAATTCAGCCCAGAAATTCAGTTACGGCTGTGTGAATTGTCACTACAGCCTTCCGTTCAGCAGAGCTACAAACCATAGGATTGGAGTCAGCAATGAGGTCCCTGAGGGAGTCCAGGAAGCCCTGGTCCTCCACCATCTGAGCATTGATGTCATGTAGCTTGGCCACACACACAGCTGCTGTCTTCCTGACATAGGGGTCCTCGTCCTTCAGGCATTTCCTCAGCGGCTCACACAGGTACTCTGTGATCTTATCAACACGGATGCAGCCCATTGTGCGCACAGCTAAGGCTCGAATGAGTGGATTAGGGTCTTCGCAGTCCTGAGGGAACAGGGAGAATTTGCTCACTTATACTACTGAAGGGGAATTTTTTTTCCAAAATGCACTTCATCAAAACAACAGAAAGGTATTTTTGTTTTTGATGTGTGACACCTAACAGGATGATGATGGGATTGATCTGAGCCACATAAAAATCAAATACTTCCTCTACTGTCTGCACATTTACAACACTACAATGGTAAAACATTTACCAACATGTAAATTCACAGGGATTGTTCTTACTTGTGATTATTACTACAGTTTGAAAGGTCTTATTCTCTTAAGTGCTTAAATGTCACAAGCTAAAGGCGTATGTAGGTATGTACTAGTAAGGAATTTAATTCTAAAGGAAAATTGCATATGGTGTAATCACAGTCACATAAGTGCAATCATTTGGAATCACATATTCAAAGAGTGCAATTTTCAAATCGCAAGGTCTGCAATTTTAATATACTGTATATTATCAAAACCAATACAGACAGCTACAGGTACTAATACTCATTAGGACAGGTTAGTAATAATACAAATGTAACAGAACAGAACAGTAAATATAATCCATACACGTCAGTGTATCTTCTTTTCACATTAACCAAAGCACTTGCCTTGACAAAACTGTTGACAGCCATAATGGCCATATCTGGTTGACTCTTGGCATAATTCATCAGATACAGATAGACCAGTTTCTTCAGCTCAAGGTTATCAGTCTGCATGCAGTTCACCACATCAGGAAACAAGGAGCTAAAGAGGAAATATATACGTAATTTATCACCAGTTTTTGGAGATTGCATGATATTTCTTTAACTGTTCTGATCCTCTTTTTATGAAATCTTAAATCAACACTGAATTTTGTGCCTACACCAGTTAAACACACTGCTACCCCACAGGAAGAAGTACTCAACCAACATTAAATAAAACAATTCTGAATGTGTGCAATTTATTCTTTTATTTCACCCTCTAAAGTCTTATCCTGCATTTTCTGATCACTGACAAAGTATGCCATTTCCATCCTTATCATCCCACTGATGGTCTACAGCATTAGCTTCCACATTCAATACTCAACACCAGTGTTCCAAAACATTTCAAGTCACGCACCCCTTTCTGCAACCTATCCGAGAGGATGCTCAGGTTCTGAGCAAGGGGCACAAAGTTTTTATGCAAAAATTTATTGACCAGCCTTGCGCTTGACAGCTTTCCAGCAGTTTTGTGCAAGCAGGAAGGATATTTGCATATCTTTTGCTTTTTATTTCACACTTTGGCCAAGCAAAGGTATGAGACGCTTAGTTTCTACTAGATAATCTGGAAGAAACGTGTGCCTCATTTAGCAAGACATCACAAAATTGCCATTAAAATAGTAGAAAACTCGGAATATAAAACCAAGTTGATTGTCCAACTGCGAGAGAGTGAGTATGCCTATACAGGCCACATATGAATAATCAGGCATACTAGTCAGCAGTCACACAAATATTGGTGGAAAGCTGCAACATTGACCAGGGTTTGGGTGACTGTGTCATTTAATCAACTAATACGTGTTAGAAACCTGAAAAAACGATTTCAGCTATGAATGGCCAAATGATTCACCAAGCACAGGCCTTATTGCCATGAGCGTGACCCTCGGCCTGTGTTAAAACCACAGCATCCAATAAACAATCTTACCTGACATCCTTGCCTACGGTCATGGCAGCAATGACCTTTTTCACTGCTTCCTTTCTCTTCTCCTTTTTCTCATTGTTCAGTTCAGCTTTCAGTTCAAATATCTCTCCTGCAGAAATAACCGGTGACTGGTTACAGAAGAAGAAACTTAAAAACAATCAAATGGAGGAGTGAAAGAGCTTTTCTTCAAGTGGTCCAAGATCACACCCTACCTTTTTTGTTGGTGGTGAAATACTTCGAGTCCGTCATTCTGGGTGTTCTTCAGGTGTACTGCAGAGAACAGCACGGACACAAGACCGGTTCTGTCTCTGTTCGTTAAGGGAACAGACAAGAGAGATGTGACTGAAAGACGCAAAAGGGCAACGTTCTAACCGCCTGACGGCTCCCGAGGAAACAGGACATGGCTACGGATGTAATACGAGCACAGTTTGGTTCCCACGGCCATTTAAACGTCGTATAGTCATCGTAAAGTCACTTTTGAGAATAAGAAGACAGTTGGGCGTTCCTGTGTTAATACTGAACGACAGCCCTGAGGAGTTTATCAGTATAACGTCGCTTTAACTCTCTCACCATCAAAACACAGCAGGCCGGCGACACGTTAGCCTGCAAGATACATCAACCCCATTTCCATTTCATTTCATGACACATTTTATTTCAGCATGTAAAAAGACGGAAATAATGTCAAATGTCACCCAAAACTGCCATTTTTCCCTGAGTGTAACAGTTTTACGCTAACATGCTAAGCTAACGCCTGGCTAATTTGCTAACGTAGCGGCTCCGAGGATGCCCGTTAAAATGACCAGGTACCTCAGCATAACCTGCGATTAGGAAAGCAATGAGAAATAACCTCACCTCGGGTAAAGGAGGATAAAGGAGGTTAAAGGTTTTTTGGGGGGGTGAAATTTCGCCGCAGTGAACCGCTGCTCTCGGCCGCTTTCACAGACGGAACGGGGGAGAAGGTAGGAACGGAAAGTTGGAAGCGCTTGGGCAACACGGACCGATGACACGGTTGCACCGCGGCGGCACAGAAATGTTGAGACGCGAGTGACCTGACTGTGCACCTTTCTCGTTCGTTTTGGTCGCTTTTATACATGCGCAAAGGTAGAGAAAAGTTTAAGGCTTCTTTGCTCCTGCTGCCTGTTTCTTAAGCCCCTTGTGTTGGGAGTCTGAAGGGTTTCTTCCTCCGCGATGGCGGAGAGAGGGGCCCACCTGACCACGGCCGCAGCAGACGACAGGCCCTCCGTGTTCGAGCTGTTAGCTCAGGAGTCCCTGATGAGCGCGGTCAGACCGGCCCTGCAGCACACCGTGAAGGTAAACCAACTTCTCTTACCTGTTCGGAAAAGCTCAAACCTGTGTAAACCGGGGCTTCGGGAGCTTTTCGTGGAAGTTTGAAGTTTAAATTTAAACTAATCCAAAAAGTAAAAAAATGTTAATCCGTTTTTCAGAATTCAAGTTCACAGGAAATAAAAATGACTGAAGTGCTTTTAAATAGACGAATTAACAAACAAATACAAATGCATGATGTTTGCAAATTCATTGAGTAATCTTGTTGATGAGATCACTGTGTTGAGGTGTTTGAAGACTGGATCCCTTTTTTATTCCACATTTTTGCTGAGTTTGCTGAAGTTGGACAAATATTCTGATATTCTTGGCTCAATAAGTCACTTACAAAATACACTGTCTCTTGCCGACCACCGTATGGTGGACTTTGAGCTCCAACCTGATTTTCAGTTGGATCTGGGCAAATAACTGCTCTGTGCGTGTGTGACTTGCTATTTTTTCCTAGATCCTGGCTGAATCTAACCCTGGTCGGTATGGCATCCTCTGGAGAAACTTTGATGAGATCTACAGCATTTTGGACCTTCTGCTGCAGCACCATTTCTTGTCACGCACCAGTGGATCCTTTTCTGAAAACTTCTACGGTCTAAAGCGTGTGGGCAAAGACAGCACCCGACCAGCCCATCAGGGCCTCCGCCGCAGGCAGCATTTGCTCTCTCTGCTTCTGCTTTCCCTCCTCCCTTACCTGCGAACTAAGCTGGAGAAGGTACTGGCTCGCCAGAGAGATGAGGACGATTTCTCTATACGCCTGCCACAGTCATTTGCCCAGAAGATGTACAGGGCCCTCCTGGCTGCCTATCCTTATTTATGCATGGCCTGGGATGGCTGGATATTTTGGCATCAGCTGTTCTATGTTTTTGGCAAAACACGGACCCATTCTCCCCTGCTGTGGCTGGCGGGGGTTAAACTGTCTTATCTCACAGCTCATGATATTCGCAGCTTGGATCTTAAGCCATCAGGCCAGAGCCAAAGGTAAACATTGTTTCGTTTCCTGTTGGTGTGGACATGTCCAGAGGAGAGACGAGGATTATATTGGGAGAAAGATGTTAAAGATGGAGCTGATTGGTCTTCTAACAGATTAAATTCAGACCTTTCTATAAGTTGAAATTCAAAAGGTTTTTGGTGCATTTTGCTAAAGAAAACTGCAGAAACCTACTGCAGCCATATTTAGTCATTTTTTTTATAGCCCTGAATCCAAAAATCATTCATATTGAAATTTCAGTCAGTTACTTTGCACGTAAACCCAAATTGATCTAAGAATATTTTTCCCTTCACAGCCTTGGGGAGAAGCTGCAGCGAGTGTTGTCTACAGTGGTTGGAGGTGTGGCAGTGTCCATCTCCAGCGGTCTGTCTATGGGGGTTTTCTTCCTACAGTTTTTGGAGTGGTGGTATTCCTCTGAGAATCAGAGCACCATAAAGACCCTCACATCCCACCCTACACCGCCACCTCCAGTTCACCTGGAAGACCAGGACACATCGCCCACCCGCTTAAAAATCTGCCAGCTCTGCAGGAAAGTACGCGCCAATGACACGGCCCTGGCAACCTCTGGCTATGTTTTTTGTTACCGCTGTATATATGCGTATGTCAAGGCCAATCATAGATGCCCTCTAACAGGTTATCCCTCTGAACTACAGCACCTGCTCAAAATATATTTACCTGAGGGCTGAACATTTGGCACAGATCGAATCCGGTGAATGCACAGTGAACTTGCCTTAAAAGGAGTACTTCAGTATTTTTCACCTCATCTGTTTGCCACATCAATATCATACCATTAACCCAGATGGTTATTTTGGCCCATAAAGGAACAGAAACTTGTTAACTTGGGTTAAGGGCAGTTTGCTAACTTCTGCAAATAATGTTTGAACCATATCTACATAAAATACACATTTAAAAACTGGTCATTAAGTCAACAGTTCAGCGCTTAGGATGAGACTGATAGAATTATCTTTACACCCCCCCTTTCAAATCCTGAAGCAGTATATTAATAATGCTTAGAATCCAGACAAAATCGGACAGGAGCATGTTAAATTAATCAACATAGACAGCTTGTTATAAAAGTGATAAGAATGGTTCTAAGTGTTCTTTAAAAATACATTTCGCATGATAAAGGTTGCAACTGCCCAGTGTCTGGATTGTTGACAGAGGAACCTGCATCAGTCACTGTATAAAGTAGGTAATCACAGACTGCAGCAGAGAGGGGCTGAAAAACACCAGAGATTCCCTTTGAATTTTCAAATAAAACAAGCCAGGGTTATTGCACAAAATTGCTTCTCTTAGGACACTGAGATCGTCTAATAGGTCTTAAGCTTTAGACTTTCAGACCATTTAGAACTTTAACAGTGCTCATGCTTTGTTAAATACTTCCCTGGAAAATGACCTTTCATTTCTTATCCTTGATTTTAAAGCATTTTAGCACTTAATTCCTGTTCATCTGACAATTCCACGAGTTCAAGCTTTGGCTGTGTACAGTTGTTGCCAAGAGTTTTGAGAATTACATGTATTGGATTTCATAAAGTTTCAGTGTTTTTAGATAAATGTTACGTATCTACGGTAACGAAAATAATGACAACCATTTAAGTTTCAAAAGTTTTTATTGTCAGTGTTTATGCTAAAAAGTGAACGTCACCATTCTTGTCATTGTGAACTGCGTAACAACGAAATACAACCTCTCTGTTTCACCCATGCACACGCAGGCAGCAGGGGGCAGCTATTAAAAGCGTCTGGGGAGCAGTGACCGGGATGGTACCTTGCTCAAAGGTACCTCAGGGCAACCTACTGGTGAGGGAATCAAAGGCCACTGCCTTTTTATAAATAAAAGCATATATTTATATCACTGCAGCTGGCCTGGCATGCTGTCAATCAACTTCCGGGCCAAAGCATGACCAATGGAGCCCATTCTTACATAATCAGTGGTTGGAGTTTGTCAGAATTTGTGGGTTTGTGTTTGTCCACGCGCCTGGGGGTCTGGGGAGTTTCCTGGCCATGGATCCAAAATTTAAATGTTTTCAAGCATCACCCTCCTTTTAGAATATCAGACTGAATGCTTTAATTCAATCAACAAGACAGAGTGATCTCCAGCTTTGTCCCCCTTAAAACTCTCACCTGTGTTAACGAGTGGATCAGTGAAATGATGTCAGCTGGTCTTTTTTGTGTCTGAAAAGCAGTGAAAATTGATTTTTTGGGATTAAGTTCATTTTCATGGCAGAGGAACTAATCATTGCAATTCATCTGATCAGTTTCATTCTGGAATATTTGCAAACTGCCATCATACAGACAGACAGCAAAGCTTGTGAAGATAAATGTTTGATTCTCAAAACTTTTAGCCACAGCTGTGCACAATACAACGTGCAGGAAGATCATATCCTTTGCGAAAAACTCTACAGCAGTCAGTTTTGAATAAAGTCCTAATGATTTCATAACATCTAATTTAAAAAAAGTTTATATTGAATGGTGAAGTTGAATTAAAACATCATAAACATCCTCCTGCTTCCATCTTTTCTGCTAGATAAATAAACCAAGGCAAGAAAAGTAGATGGGGGAGAAAAAAAAAAAAAAGTCAGGGCCATTTCTCACGTTGAAAGTTTTCAATACAGTTAACGGAACAGCACATCACACTTGGGGGATTTACTTTCTATCATACAAGTCTGTAAAAGGCTGCTAGAAACCTCTTGAACTGGATCACTCTGCAGAATATAATCACCCTCAGGAGGACACGGAATGATGTCCAGTGACAGCCCCATTTTGGACGTTCAAACTTGACCCCAACCAAACTTGATGCCATTTTAAGACTAAGCAGCCGCAGGAGATTTAGATAAAATCCGAGCACATTCAGTGCTAGAATGCATTCCAGAGAAAACTGTGAGAAAGGCTTCTAGGAATGTCTAGCATTGAAAAAACAAGCTACATGCCTAACCCGTAACAAGAAAAGGAATTGCTGTTCAAGCTAGACAGTAACGAGGTCTGTCCCAACAGCCTTACAAATCGGGTGTTGAAATTTGAAGTTTAGATTAAAAGAAAATCCCCATCTGCTAAATTTGTAGACTTACCTCAGCTCTGTGTAAATATAGCAACAGGGCAATGTGCACGTGCCAATCCACATTAGTCTCAAACTACTGCAGCAAAAAAAAACGGGTGGCACCCCTGATTCACCCGACTACTTTTATATTAAAAAATTACATGGAAGGTTCACTGAGCTGCAGGACTCCGTGGAATCAGGAATCAGTTTCAAGCTAAAAATAGAATTGAGCAAAATGCCAGTTCCCATATTCATGACCCCACTGTCAGAGGTTCAGTGCAAGGTCCCTGATAGGCTGCCAGCTCAATCCGTGTTTGTTCAACACTCCTATTGGTGGAATCCAGAACATCAAACAAAATATGCAGATGGCAGAAGTTAAGCAGCCCTTATGCAGGAAAATAAACCCAAACCTAACAGTAATCCATCAGACATGTTTGCTGTTAAAATCTGCTTTTTTGGTTTCATACTGGAGCTACCAGGCTAGGATGGTGTTGGTCTAGTGGTAGGATACTCGCCTGTGGACCTAGAGGTTGCAGGTTCAGATCCCACCTCCAGCAGCACCACCATTGGGGACTCGATCCTGCTCCTAATAGAAATGGAACAAAACCTCAGAATGGAGCAGCTGGAGCCTAGTGGCACAAAATCCTGCCCTGTTATTTATAATTCAGGTTTGGTGCTGAAGGACACGGGTGTCTGCAGGATGTTGGATACGCTGGAGGAAACAGGAAGAGGTTAGAAGAAAGAAAATTTGCAGCTCAGAGAGAAGATTAAATGCAATCAGATCCTGGTCAGGGTCACCAATCTGTGACCGTACCAAGTCAGGGATGTTTGGTTACTCATCATAGCTGCCAGCCTTGGTGTTTTCCTTTTCAAAAGAATTCCAGCAGATGCAAAGCAAACGCTAAAGCCAGATTTGTTTAAAACAGGGCTGAGAAGTAGCTCGCAGCCATACTAACCTCTCAGCATCTCTTAACAGTCTCACAACCGGTTCCTCAGTTCACAAGGAGGACCCCTGTTTGGTATCCCTCACCTAACCTCTTATTAGTGAGGACAATTCATTCCTGACACTAATTGACAAAACAGGGATCTTCACAGTGTCCGTGCCACTTGCCTTCGGTTTCACGCCAAATTTACTTTCGATATTCCACAATGAAATGCAGTTCTTATACTCTCCAGGATTGGCTCCTGTTTTCACAAACATGAAACACTTTGCAGAGAGTATCAGTGAAAAGATTTTTCACCTCCTGTTTAGTGGTGTTATACTACTTGGCCAAAAGTATGTGGACGTCCCTTCTTGTTAGTGGGTTTCATAAATTCAGCCACACCCACTAGCAACAGGTGTGTAAAATCAGTCATGCAAATAACTTGTACATGGCCAGTAGAAAAGGCTGTAGTGAAGAGATCCATTACTAATAATGTGGCCCTGAAACTTTAAAATCAGCTCTGCAAATTTTGCTGTTAAAGCTGTGCCACGCCACTGTTATTGGGAAGGACAAACGTCTAGCAAAACTGCTTAACAGCAAAGTTGGGAGACGACACAAACTCACCGAACAGGACTGCTGAGTGCTCATGCCAAATGCAACTCATGTGCTTGGAGAACATTTCATTTCTGTCCAAATGCAAAGATTGGTGGAGGAGGAATTCATGTTCTGGGGCTTTCCCCCCCCATGTTTTGATCTTTTTGCCTTAGGTTTTTGTGAAGGGAAATAAAAATGCTACAAAATATAGTGACGCTCTAATGCAGGGCTGGCCAACTCAAGTCCTGCACAAAATCAGCACCTGAACCAGGTGTGTCTGAGTAGGGAAATCACCCAGGTGTGCAGGAGACCAGCCATCCGGGACTGGAGTTTCCTCCCATGCTTTACAGAAATGTGCCTGTTGAGCATGGGATTTGAGATTTGAAAGAAGACTCCTGTTTTAGTTTGAAAATGGCCAAATGTGCATGAAGAAATGTGTTTGGTCTGGAAGATCTGCACTGTGGCCAGACTGCCTCTCTGTCCAGTGTTTGATGAATCACAGCGGCAACTGTGAGTCAGGCCACGTTCCCAAACACCAGAACAGAATACAAATGAATCCTGCAGCCTGTTTCTACATCCAGGAAAGCCTTTCTAGACGAGTAGAGGGACATGTTCATGGTAACAAGCTTTAACCTTTCTAATCTAACTGTCTGGGAAACAAATGTTTTGGTAAGACAGGCTGTAAAGTGCTTAAAGATACAAGGTGCCATATTAAAGGGGTTCAAATCACTCGGCGTCGCCAGTAAACCAGCGATCAATCTGGTGATTGGGAACCATCTGCTCTTGTTTCTTCACTGCTTTATTTGATTCATACGTAGGTCACTGTGTGGTTTAACAAACAATAAATAATCCTGTGAAACTGCTCAGATACAAGGACTGGGCTGAAAATGAGAGCCAAAAACTTTCTTCTTAAAGGAAGCCTGGAGAACTGTGAAAATACAAGAACACCTGGGTTCTCTGGGCAAACTGTGGAGAAAAAAAAAACATGGGTGGCTTAAGACTTGCCTGTGATCTCCTAGTTGGGTGGCGGTGGTCTAGTGGTAGGGTACTTGCCTACGGACCTCTGGATCAAGAGGTCCCCGGTTCGAATCCCACCTCCAGCACTACCACCACTGGGTCCCTGAGCAAGACCCTGAACCCTGAGTTGCTCCAGGGGGACTGTCCCTGCAATCAGGACATGTAAGTCGCTCTGGATAAGAGCGTCTGCTAAATGCCGTAAATGTAAATGTAGTTCAACGGCAGCATGGACAATCGGAAATAAATTTAAAATTCATTGGGTTCCCTAGACTCAAATCAAAACTCTCCCCTAGCGCAGACAATCTGAACCTCTGCTCTTTTAGACTTTGTTTAGCGGGCTGCGGTGGCCTAGTGGTTAGGGAGTTGCCCCCACATTGTAAGATTGTGGGTTCAAACCCCACCAGTAGGTTGCCCTGAGGTACCTTTGAGTAAGGTACCATCCCTGTCACTGCTCCCTGCACGGTGTTTTCATGGGTTAAATGCAGAGGGTTTGTTGTGTGCTGTGCTGTGATATTGCAATGACAAGGGTTGTCACTTTCACTTTCATATGCCTGCCAAATGTCCTCCAAGTCAGTATTCATAAACATTAGAATGTTCCTGTCCTTTCTGGAGGAATCAGGCCAAACATTTGGGCCGACTTCATCAATAAATACTTCCACTGGATCACAGCTGGAGCTGTGGGATTGGCATCTCCAAGGAGCTAGGAGTTTTTGATAAATAGTGGATTTCCAGTCTAGCAGCTGTGTCTTCGTGTGGAACTGCGAACCTCAGCTGCTGCATCTTTGAATATGGCTCCGGGGTAAACGTGACCAGGCCTAGACTGCTTCAGGATATCGGCTCTGTCGTGAGCCCCTCAGGGACCTTTGTTTTAAGGCTCATGTAGCGCTGACAAACTGGCAGACTCCTTTACATGCTTTACTAACTGTGGCTTGATTAAATAATGAGATGATGATCTGCAAGAATGATACCACTAAAGTCATCCTGAAATCAAAATGAACTGTTTTACTGTACCAGCGCCAGACAGTGTTAGAAAGCATTTGAAAACATTTGACACAATGTGATTTCGCAACTGTGCGATAGTTCACGTGGTTTGCAGGATGGTTTTGACACTTCCGTTAATAGTAAATTACATTAGCCTCAACTTGCATAACTTTCAAGTGAGTGGGCAGATTACACATTTTGACTGGATTATTTTAGACTTTAAAAGAACTGTCTTGAAAGTAAACAAAGGGTTTTTATTTAACCTAAATCCACATACATATACACAGACAGGATTTGGAAATAAAATAAAGACATGCCATCCCATAAAATAACTGATTACATATCGTACATGAGAACACAGAATGTCAGCTTTCAGCGGAGGTCTACTACTACTTTTACATGATCGCCATATCACTTTAAAAACAGACAGTTTACAGAAATGCATTGGTTTTTCAGTAAAGACCGAAGAGCATCTGTAGATCTGCTTCCTTCAGTATGCAAGTATTTATGTTTGGTCAAAGTTTCCTCTTTCGGACCATTGGCACTAATTTGAACTGTGTTAAAGCATAGATCATCCATGTCAGAGTCTGCTGAGCACTTATCTCCCAAATATTCAAAGTGGGATGTGAAAGGCTAAAAGTGATCCCAAGCGCAGGAGGAGCTTAATAAATAACGGCAAGGCAACATTTCACAAAGCATCACTAAACTGATCAGATTATTGTGGTCATCATGGTCATATCAAAGCCTCCTGACTTATTTTTAAACACCATAAACAGAAAATCCACATACATTGTGTGAATGAGTCATGGCAAACAGACCAATAGCAAAGGCAAAAAATTACTCTTGATGTTTATTACATTCAGATACACAGTTTTCCTTTGCCGCCTTCAGATTTTATGTGGCTCTATAATGAGTGAGTTTGGCAGCAAAAATAAATAACCTGAACAATCATACACAACCCTAAACTGCTAAATGAATGTTTCAGCTTCTTGAAGAAAACGAGTCTGACACGAGGAACGACTATGCAAGTGCACTTTCATGTCTTCACTTTAAGGCAGGCAGTTATTGGTCAAACTTCATTTTTGGAATGTCCTCTTCACTTTTTCCCATTATATAAACAGTAGGTTTATTTAAAGGTTTTATGAGGAAGCATCTGGAGTTTGGCACACTCTACCCACTCACTGTATTAGAGTTCATGAAGCAGATCCATTAAGTCCAAAAATAAAGAATAAAAAAAAATAAAAAAAAAAAGCTATTCCACTTGCTAGTCAGAAGTAGGCAGTTTTGTATTCATGCCCATTTACAGTGCGTGCTCTCCAGTGGGTGAGTTTGACCCCAAGTGACTCTGAGCATGCTTTCTTCCAAAGTAATTCTAATGTAAACCTCTTGCAAGACAATAGCATCACACCAAGTGGGGCAACTGACCAAAAACATTAAAAAAACTGGACTATAGTTATGCTGTTTGGTAAAAAACAAAACAAACCATGTCAATGTAAAACCAACTGCATAAAGATTGACATGGTCTATTGAAGTGCACCACAACAAAGCTGTGTAATAAAAAAATAACTTGGTAATTGATTTTTTTTCCTTTTTAGTGGTCCATTATGCATATTTCTTAAAAAAAAAAAAAAAACACACAGCGGGACTGCCATCCATGAGTGGCGGACTGTAAAGGCTGGGGACCTAGGTGCTTGAAGGCGTAATGGATGGTGCCATGGCCAGGGGGAGGGGGGGCGGGGGAAATGCCCTGAAAATCAAAATCTCACACTGCTTGTAGCCCTCTCTCATGGCCATCGAGCTGCACCTTGATCTTGTGTAATTCTTCAATCTCCTGATGGTGGCGCTCCGTCTTGTGCCGCACTAGAGAGCGGTAGAAATGGATGGTAAAGATCACAAAGATGATGCCTACAGGCACCATGATGATGGTGGAGGCCAATGCCGCCTGCCAGCCACTGTGGCCCGGCGGAGGGGATGTTGGGCCAGTGCAGTTCAGTTTTAGAGGAGCTGCTGAGTCCACGGGGAGGAACTTTATCCAGCACAGCAGCACCACCTCAGCCAGGAAGAGTAGGATGCCCAGCGCTGTGGAAAAGCCCCATGCCAGCTCGATGTACTGGTGCATGCGTTCGTGAGGCGACTCAGAGACTGAGTTTAGGTTGTGGATGTTGCTGACTGCTTCCACGTTGGGCAGGATGCAGGTGCTGATGAGCAGCGCAAAGAGGTGCACAGCCACCAGGACTGTAGTGCACACGCTGAAGGCGATGAGGAGAACAGGCGGGTAGCTATACTGCATCTCCAACTGCACTTCCACCATGGCAACCTGCCAGGATCATTTAAAAAGAAAAAAAAAGCACCCATTTAACAAAGCTCTAGAAATGGTAGAGATCCTGTGTTGGAAACCACATGAACAAGACTAACAGGCCCTGTTTCTACCAGCAAAACGTTTGATCTCCAAACAGATTCAAGCAACATTTATGAGTGGTTTTACCTCTGATTAAAACCGAATCATTGACATTGATTTCATTATTTTCACGCATTTGCAGTCAGAGGATTAGAAAACATATTTTTGAATTTCAGTAGTAGGCTCTAACATTTATTTTCCATTTATCTTCCTACTCCATTTAATGTTTTCTAGTTGCTAAAAAGTGCATTACTGTTACTTAGTTGTATTGTCCTAAATGCTGGTTTTACTCATGCAATCATCAAGATCTAAACTCTTAACTGGGGAACACTAAGGTTTGCATCAACACTTAAGACTAGACCAGATTTAAGCATCAAATGCTTGCAGTTGAAAATACCCTTTATACATAGGAGGTAATGTGTATAAAATCAAGTACAATAATAAAAACATTTGCCAGCACAACAAAGCAGCAAAACTTAAGAAGCTGACTGACAACATTTGGGCAAAGGGGAAATTTAACACAAAGGGGAAGTTTTAGTGACGGGTTGGTCTATAGTTATTTATATTTATATATAAATATATATATATATATATATTATATATATATATATATATATATATATATATATATATATATATATTTATTTTTTTTTAATTCTATTGTTTAGACTTCACAGTTGTGTATAGGTGGTGGGCTGTTATGTATTCTATCATATTCAAGTCATCTATTTAACAGTACAAAGACCTATAGGTGAGTGTGTTCAATTAAAATTCTATTATCAGTATCAGCTGACATTTGCAACACCTTCCATTTACATATTACCAGCATTTTACTGACCATGGCGAAACCAGAGAGCAAGGCTGAAGTACGGCTGGAGGCTTTGAGTTTGGCCCTGCTCAGGTAGAGTTTCCTCCAGGAGAGTGCCTGGACCGAGTGATGGTTAGAGGTGACCAGCTCCAGGTAGCTGCGACGGACCCAGTCCCTGTAGTCCATCCCTCCTCCGTCCAGGAGTCTGTCATGGTCGCCTGGAGCAGAAGATCCCAGGGGAACGTTTAGATCACTGCTCATGGCAACTGTGGGAGAAAAAGAAAACAGTGCGAATAACCATAATCAAGCCCCAGCAGATTTGTTTATATACGTTGCATTTCAAATGATACGAATCCAGCAAATCCAGAAAAACTGGTAAGAAAGGGACTACATCTAAAAGTTAAGAAGCACTGCAATGCTGTTTAAAGCCTCTATTATAACTGAATTGTAAAATACCAATCATTATAAGTGGAATTAACTAACTAACTCAATTAGTTTAATGCCCGTCCAGGAAAGCCTTTGAAAAACCTAATTTAGCTTGGTCTTGAGGTTGGGGAAAACAGCCAAGTGTGCGCCCAGCCCATCTGATCCTTACATGGCTGGGTTTCCCCAATTTAATCACATATCTCTGCTTGACAGAAGAGAAGAATATTGGGCATGTTGGTGGCGTGAAGTGTCAACAAGAAAAGCGGATATGAGCGTGCAGTGAAGGCACGAAAATAAACTGAAAGAAACCGCGGGCTCTGCGCTCTGTTAAACACATCTAACCCACTTTTGATAGGGTAAAGGACCCAGAGTCACAGGGAGGCTTAGGGCATACATATACATATATATATATATGAGAGAGAGCGAGAAAGAGAGACAGAAAGACAGAGAGAGAGACTCGTGTTCATGAATGTGTGCCACGTCAGGTTCACTGGATCCCTGACATTAACTAGGCCGTTCAGTGAAGACATACAGCCACGTGTGAACCTACACAGGACCTGCCAACATTTAAAAATCATTTAAAGCATCTGATCTAGGACTCTAGCTAAAAGGACAGCTTTAAAGAAAAGTCCCATCAGAGAGAGAGACCTAGAATGAAAGGGAGATCTTGGGGTCTTCTTCTAACTGCAAACCCTGAGTTTTCTGAATCTAATAAACCTGCACATTTGTGAGTGTTTCACACCAAACACCGCAGAATATGGAAGAGAATAGCCGATGCTACATGCTAGTTTTTGAGCAATATAAAGCCCTTTCAGGCCAGCCAGAAAATCTATATAAAGATGTCAGCATTTTAACTTCCACCGAGGCGTCACTAACAGCACTAAAGGGCTAGGCTAACGTTGCCAAGGCAACCTTTAATTCGGAGCTAGCAACCAAACCTGTCTGAATAGTTAGTTAGCCGTCGAGCTGATCCGTCCAACAGCTGCTGCGTGTCGGGACGAGCTCAGGTTTAAACCTGCCTGACCAAAGTAGAGCCAGCTCAGTCCAATGGTGACGAGCCACGTCCCCTCCTGAGAAATAAACCCGTTATTCTGTCAGAGTCGCAGTTTGTGGAGAAATGTCCTGGCGCGTCTCGGCCGGCTAGCGAGTTAGCGCTCATGTTTACGCCTCTGAGGCGAAGTGGCGCCTCGGTTTTATGAGGTGTGAAGAAAGAATGAACAAAAACAAACACTCACCTCACTTTCCGATATCTCTCCGAAACACTTTACACCCGCAGGTTTTCAAGTTTCGGCTTCAGAGACGGTAGGACAGGGCATGGAAGCTCGGAGGAGCGGCTACATTTTGGTTTCTTCCTCCACCCCCTGAGCCGCCGACGGGTCACGTGACCGGGCTGCGCCCATTCCAGTGTGGGAAGATTCATGGAAGGATACACACCAACCCAACCCAACCCCCCCCCCCCCCCTTTCCTCTCACCCGTTTAAAATATTTGATTAAGGCACCCGGTTTGTTAGAGAGCAGGTGGCATTTGTATGTCTATGAACAGATGTGTGCAGGTATATGTGTATATAGATAGATAAATAGGTCCTGAGGGAAAATGTAAGAATGTTGGAGCAAATTCTGGTTGTGGATTAGTACACACACCTGCCATACTTGTTTTAAGCTTTTAAATATTAGTTGTTCAGCTTGACATTTTATTTATTTGTTTAAAGGAAGTTGTATCTGAACAGCTGAAACTCTGGGCAAACAAAGCAGCACCACATCATAAATATGGCCATAATGCTCATGTGGAGAACAAGCAGAATATTTATGGGGAGAAAGAAAAGCACAGGAGACAGATCGTTTCCTATTCACAACTTTATAATGCCCAAGAATCTATGAAGATTTGGCAACTATTGAGGAGGGAAAAAAAAAAAAAAAAAAAAGCCAACAACAAATAAAAATCCATTCAAATGATCCCACTCTTCCTATCATTCTGGAAACCTTGTGCCATAATTTGGCTGCATACAAACAAATGTGTTGACGTTAGTCTTTTATTCATGCAGATATATTTGAGAACAGCTTACATCAACTACTCGAGCGTTTCTTTAGAGTAGAAATGAATACTCATCTTTACCCTGTAGAGGGCAAACTTGGGCTTCAAGCTTTCTTCAATCCTCAACGAGTACGTCATTGAGTGCCTCACTGCACCACTGCTAAATAAATATCTAGAAAATCTTTTGTAGTTTTCCTCTTACTGTAACTGCAGGAAATAAAATTGGCCATGAAATTACATCTCAGGAGGTAACCACATGTGAAGTTACTCTCTGTGACCTCTATTGGAATGTGAGGTGAATCAAAATCAGTTTGTCAAACATCCTATCTAAACTTAGGAACTCAAAATATGTGCCACTCTAAACATGAATATTCTATTTATATTTATTTTTTCTTTATCCTTTAGAGATCAACACTTGTCCAAAAAAAAAAAAACCACCCACCCTCCACTTAATTGTGTCAGTATCTAAACAGCTTTTTCATGCCAAGCATTAAATCTAAATGCTTTATGGCAAACGCATTAAATGTCAAAGC
Organism: Hepsetus odoe; assembly: GCA_017165825.1. NCBI lineage: Eukaryota > Metazoa > Chordata > Actinopteri > Characiformes > Hepsetidae > Hepsetus > Hepsetus odoe. Next base: position 3,747,568 of record CM029371.1, read on the forward strand.
TAGCTCGAGCGAACGCTGAACAGACAGGAGAATATTTCAATTCCATATTTGTCTATAAGGCAACAGAACAGTCCATAGAGTTACATCCAGGAAGATGACATAACTGCAGAAAAGTCTTCCACTTGCCGTTCACACAGGTTTTCAGCGTCAACCACCAGCAGAGGAAAAAACCCACCCCCACTGGTACTGGGGTAGGGAGTTCAGTCATTATCCAAAAGAAAACCAAGCTTGTTGGGTAAACAGGAGTCAATCGCATCTTCTAGCAGAAGTATCTGAAGTGGAAATGTTCATTGATTCTTGTTGTCTTTGAGGGCAACGAAGGAACTTTAGAAACAGACAAGAGTGGCTGAACCTTTAAGGCTCCAAGCTTCTTTTTTTTTGAATTTGCATTTGAATTGTCTCCTGATTGAGCCATTTACAAGCACTTCCATGCAGGAATAAGTTACAAAAGTGGAAAGAAACAGAAAAGGTAAAGGAAAACTATGCTTACCTAGTGTACATTTAATGTGTGAGGAAAATGTTAAAGCTGGTTCTTAAAAGACCTCTCTGAACCTTATAACCCCCAAAAACAAACATCTGTGATTGGCAAAGAGGATGGAAATGGGCTGCTGCGTTTCACACTCTAAAGCTCTCTCCTTTGCCATCGATGTGGCGCAGTCGCAGGTACACGTCAGTCCCGATGCCCTGCATTGACTGAAGACCCAAAGAACCTCCAAGATAGTCTGCATATGCTCGGGAAGTGGGCAGACCAAAGCCAAACCTACAGACAGACACGTTCATTTAAAGGAGCATCAAGACAAAATGTTATATATAATAAACACTAATAAAATTTCCCCCAAACAATTGGAGATCTTCAAATTCTGAGCACTGGTTCAATGCAACATTTCCATTTTCTTAACACATCTGTGCATGAAAAGTATATTGATTTATTAAAAACAAACAATCCAAAACCAAGGGCAGCAGTAGTCAACTGGCCACAGATGAGGAATGGATCAGGATTAGCTCAAGTAATTATTTGCAGTACACCAAGCAGCATTCTTGATCCAAATAAAGCTTAATGAACAGTGTCAAGTATTTCAGCTTTATTTTGGGACATTAAATGACCATAAACCAGGCATTTGGTGATTTTCCTGGTCAAACACACCTGGTTCAGCTCATCTTAAAAATCACGCAAGTGTGTTTGAGGAGGCAAATACCAACCTGTGCAGCAGTGCTGTCCAACCTGGAAACCAGCACTCTAGGACTGTCCCAACCCAGGATAAACTATAGCCTACCCGTGCATGGGTCCAGACTGAGGGCCGCTGTTGGTCATGGTGTTAAAGAGATTGCTCATGCGTGGGTCCTGGGTGCTCTGCTCAGCCGTGCTGAAGTGATAGTCCATCACTTTATCAATTATACTGTGCGGAATGCCTCCACCACGATCCGAGATCCTATACATCACAAAGACACACTTTACACATAAATCTATTGGGGAGAGAACTTGTTTGGGGGATGGGGTTGAAATGTTAGCGCAGAAGCACCATCCAGCTCTTCATTCTGTAAAAAATATTTGAGATATGGTCTTCGATATTAAACATCCAGGCACCATCAGCTTTCAACAAGACAATAAAAGTAACCTCAGTCCATTCATTACCATGCACAAACTACAGATCTTAATATCTGGACAGGCTGGTCCCAGTCAGGCAGGCATGCAAATTCAAAAATTGTTTTTTTTTTTTTTTTTTTTTTTTTTTTTAACTCTCCACTATATTTGCACAATACAAAAGCTTTAATGTGATTAAAAAAACAAAACAAAACACAAACCAATAAATAGGCTTCAAAAGAAAGTATCTTAAGAGGCAAATTTCACCAGTCTGGTTCTGAATATGGCCAATACCACGGTTTGTCAGGTTAGTAAAACTGACCGCTAAAGAATTAAACCCATGTTTCTGAAATGGTTACAAGGGGGAGAAAAAAATAAAAAATTAACCCTAGTATCGCACATTTATTTCTGTGTGCCAATAAACTCAATTATCCACCAAACAGTCTATTTAGTAACCACAAAAACATAAGATAAAACTTGTGCATTCAGGAAACTAAAAATTTCCCCCAAATCTGCCCATTCGAAATACAAAGCTGAAGCAGCACTGACAGCAAACAGAGCTTAAACGTGTCAAAGTGGGCTTGAAAACATGTCTGTTTGCTCAGCACAAACTGATTTTTTTTATCATTCAAGAAAGCCGGCCAATTTCCATGCTAGATGGGTTAATGGGCTTCTTTTTCCCCATAATGACGGCACTCTGCTTAATGCAAAGAGCCACCTGCAAACAAGAACTAAAACGACAGGTTAGAAGGTGCTGGTGGTCCCTTTCTTTCTACTCAGGTTGCTATGGAGATCCGTTAGTTCAGCCTCACTGATTCTAGACTTATTGACCTTTTCAGACATTGTGTGCTTCCTCAGTAGGCCAACTGGTCGCCTCTCTGTCAGTCCAAGTCAAATAAGCCCAGACAAAGACAAATGGTGGTGGGTAACATGACCTCAAACTGAACAGCCGAGTACACAAAGATGCTTACCTGATGACAAAGTCAGTATCATTGTTAGCAATGGTAACCACAACATCTGGTAAGTTGTAAGGAGTGTCCAGATGGCTCTCCATGGTGGCCCTATGGAACAAGGGTAGTGGAGCAACAGTTTTAAATTACAGATAAAATTATTTATATATATAAAAATAAAAAAGGGGAAAACCCTTTAAGAATGTTAATATCCCAAGAAAAAAAAAGGGGCAGCGGTGGCCTAGTGGTTAGGGAGTTGCTCTGTTTCGGAAGATTGTGGGTTCGATTCCCTCACAAGTAGGTTGCCCTGAGGTACCCTTGAGCAAGGTACCGTCCCCGTCACAGGGGATGCGGTTTGTGTGCATGGGTTAAATGTAGAGGTCCAATTTCGCTGTGGTTCACTGAGTGCTGTGACCTTGCAATGACAAGGGTTGTCACTTTCACTTTTCATTCTCTGACACATGGGGTCATGAAGTTTTTGATGTTTACACAGCTTGTCTGACAGTTTGTGGATATATAAAGGACACCGTAAGTCAAACAGTAGCAGCAGCTACACTGAGGTCAGAATTTTATCTCCAAATTATTTTTCTCTCCGGTCATCTTTGGTTCCTGTTCACCATAAAAAGGTAAAGCAAAACGTCTCAAGCCGGTTGCCAAGAACATATGTGGTTGCTTCACTAGAATAAAGATGGAGCCACACGAACACCATCTGACTTTCTACCACAGGTGACAGCAAATCATGAGGTTTCCTTGTGAACTGAACTCATCCATAATGAACTCCACACTATTTTGCGATCATCATTTACCTCTTCTGCATGTTTACAGCTTTAACTGCTCTTTGGATGGAAGCTGAATGAATGAACATATATATTAAAATATTATTGAACAAACTGGTTTGGATAAACTGCCCTATTCAAATGCTAACAAAAGTTACACTGGTAAGTGGACACTCAAAACATGGTGTTCAACAAAATTAGGAACCTCACTTAAAGGGCAGGCATAGAATCTCACTTTTACCTTTTTATCTTGCTAACCAATTCCTTTTTGTGAGAGGGCCAATAAGTTGGGTTTTTTTAAACTTCTGCCAATAAAATGGGAAAAGGCAATATATTTTTTTTTTCAAGCACCAGCTAGAGATGTAATACTTGTAATCTGTTAATTTACAAAGAGGGCATAGTCTGAAATGATTTATTGTTTCACTGTATGCTGCACTACCACTAAACAAGAAATAAATAACAACTGGACATGAAAGCAATCCTAAGCGATTGCTATTGTTTAAATAAATTCTGCTGAGACAGATGAAAAGCATGTTGCTTTTCACCTCATTTCAACTGTGCCAGGATTTCTGACCTGAAGCAGGCAGCAACATGGGAGAACAAAAGCTCATGTCAAGTCGCCTTTCTCTGAAAGCCCTTTATAGATACGGCCAAACACTACTTAGAGAAAAGTCAACACACACTTTGTGGCTGCCTTTAGTTTTCTCCCTCCAAATGGAGTACCAATGCTAAATATTCCTCCTCCTCAAAACATTATTTTCAGGTTTCTAGTGAGAGGCAACATTATAAATGTATTTATATTTAGACTCATGACTGCAACGCCCTTTTAAACTTTACTGAACCCCACTTCAATGAGAGGGTGAACATCAAGCAATCAGCAACTGCTTTCACATTCCTGCTCGTGGCATTTGAGCTAGTTTACAGCACTGAAAGTACCTCATAGCATTCTTCAGTAGCTCAGGCAGAATGTAGTCCAGCGGGAGGGGGATGAAAGGAAAGCGAGCTGCTACATGGCCATTAATTCGAACACGGGGAGAGTTTCCATACTGGTGCTCACACAGTCGTCTGCAAGGTAAAAAGCTAAATCAAGATAAGTTAACAACACGCACCCGCACTTAGCAGATGCGGTACACTGAACAGGAAAAGGACAAAAATACCTCAACACACTATGAAATGAAACAGCTGTTATTTGCAAATATAAAAATGAAATGACTTATGACTTTATGGAAAAAGATGAATAGATTAACACTTATGTATGGTTACACTGGGCATAAATGACCAGTTTGTCTACAATGAACAATATTTACTACACCAAATAATTTAACACGTGGCTTATAACACTGAGGATTGAACACTTGAGCTGTAAAACGCAATCACTGCTCATATTAGACCTTATTGATGCATCTTTTCCAGTGAAGTTCATGCGTAGTTTGTCTTTTGACATCAAAAAGGTTGTGTCTAATCATGAATCTGCACGCTCTCAATGTGTCATTCAAGATCAGGCTGACTGGGGTTTTGATCCTGGTGCCGATGAGAACAAGAGAGACGGAGACAAAAAGAATGTTTTTGTGTGTCATTTGGGGAAATGGCCATTAGCCCTAGTCTTCCAGGGCAGCCAGTTCAGTCGTATCTGTGAATCTGAAGCAGCTCTTACCCAATTTGTTTTATACCAAAACAAAGATGGGTTTCTTAGATAACCTAATTCACAAATCATGTCTTGGGTTTCTTAGAGTATAGCCAACTCCCCAACCACTAGGCCACCTCTGCTTAACAAAGAGTGTAGTTGTCTGTGGATTGTTGTTTACTGACTTAAGGCCTTTATCCATCAGCACACTGATTATTGGGCACCAATCCTTCAGATCATAACAGAATTAAATGACTAAGAAATAGAAACGGTTGATGCGCTGTGGTGACCCCTAAAAATGGGAGCAGCTGAAAGAAAAAGAAGAGTTACTTTCCTTCATGAATTCAATACTTAACCAATTCTTAATTTGCATGGATTGTTACCGATATCTGGTGTGAATTTCATGTCAGTATTCCCAATAGAAGTATATTTACTGAGAAAAAAGTAAACTTGTTCAATCCTTATTTTCCCCACTGGAGCCAAATTAGATCATGATCATTTCATAGGCATCTGTGTGAGCTGTTATCACTCAAGAATTCAATAGCATTTTAAATAACAGAATTTTGAAATTATTTTACAAAGCCCTAGAGATTCAAATTAGCTTTGTTCCTTCCCATTTCTACCAACCATATTTCCTTCAATGAAATAAAGCAAGACAAAAACTCATCAGTGAGCAGTATGTAGTCAAGCTCTTAAATCCTCCTTGTGCACATTTAGACACAAGACTGAACAAGCCACAAACTCAGAGTTCAGAAGAAAAGCAAGGAACAATCAAGACAAGCAAGTCCTTCCTCATTTGGTAACCAACTCTCTTGTTTATGTGCCACATTCTCTGTTCATTCTCAGATCGCTGTGCTCCAGACTGAGATGCCGAGTGACGCAAGTTTTGCTCATAGCAACAGAAGAGCCCGACTACTTGTGTTTACATAGGAGACCTGCATGAAAATGCAGATAAATAGCTCAAATATGTAGCCAGAAAAATTATTAGCACTGTCTAGAGATGCAACTTTACCATTTATGCTTTTTGATATCTGATTATCCAGTAGCTGCCAATCCTTTATATTTAGGTAAAAGCAGTGTTTAAAAGTTAAGCTTCTATGGTGAATACTTATAAATGACTTGTCTTGTAGGGTGCTTGAGTTGCTGAGATGCTTCCACTTCCAACAAATCAAATTCAAGCAACGTTTGTACATTTGCTCCCGAATACAAGCCTTTGCGAGGGTCACTGTAAAGCAAGGTTATTCATTTTGCAGGTCAGCAATTTTAATGTGATGGCTGTCACACATTGTCAGCAAGTCTATTTGAGATCAACAACCCAAATCATTAAATTTCTTAAGCTGTGAGCACATAGTTTGCACAGTGTTTGACATATTTCTTAGCTACGTTTTCCTTTTTGTCCAAGTGTAAACTAAAGAAGCAAACTTTAAAACAGGACATATCAAATGTATTTCATTGGGTTGGGGGTGAGGAGAAGTTAGCCAAATTTTTGCATTAAGATAAAACATCTGAGCTGGGGGGAGGGGAACAAAAAACACACCTATCTAATCGGAGCACTGCTCTGCAAATACCAGCCATGTGAAGCAGCAAACAAGATTAAACTGCAGCTGCAAATATGGAGATATGTAAAGAGACAGACAGGAGAGATTTCAGAAAGGGAGATAATAAAAATGCTCATGGAGAGAGGAAGTCTTACCGTGCAAAGTCCACCCATTTCTCAATGATCTTTTTAGGTGACAGACGTCTGCAAATGATGCCCACAAAGTCTGGCTGAAACACAGTTGAAAACTCCACTTAAGTAGGCATTAGACCAGCAGTTTAAAAAAAGTAAAGTATTTCAAATTAAGTTTGTGTCAATTCCATTAATACATTCTCAGACACATCCTTATCACTCTTTAAACAAGATAATACAACTACTTTAAATTCAGTATAGAACATGGACTTGGTTCCAGATTTCTCCCTGATGCACCAGGCCAAAATGTAAACTGATCAGCAGCACCCAATTTAACTTAATGAGAAATGAAAAGAAACTACAAATTATACACATTAAAAATGCTCATTTACATTAATGTTTCTGAATAAATTAACATGGTCACAAAAAAAAAAAAAAAGTTTCATATTTTTCTCAGGAGACTAAAACTTTTGCACAGCACTGTTCTTACGCTTACATAAATGAAAACAGCAACACAGTTCACAACACCAGTACCCATTACACAGAGTAGCTCAGGCATTTGTAAATAATTACTCAGTCCAAAGGGAGTCTCTGGATCAGTGAACTGGGCAAGGATGTTGTTGCAAGCCCATCATCACAATCACATTACAGAACGAACACTGTGTTGAGCAACATTTTGCTCATCAACTGTCAACTAAGACTGAAACTTCTTCACTGTTTAACTGAAGAATTAGTGACCAAGCCATGAATTTAGAACAAGTAGTACTGCTGTGAAATTATGAAAATATGCATGCAAGTAAAAATCTTGTGTGATTGTTTGAACCTCCAAAACTTTACTATAGAAGTATTCCTTCTCAAATTAAAACACACACTGCCATGGTAGCCTAGGTGAATTTGGCTCACAAAAAAAACATTCAAAATCCTTTATTCCTTATTAATGATATTTATTCTTTTCAAACAGTCGAATCCCTTTCAAATTATAAGATTCTTCTGTAAAAACCCAACTAAGGGTTTACAGCCAAATAAGGGTTTAGGACAAATGTGCTATACAGTTGGTCTGTAGAAGCGCCGAAATGACGTGCATCAGGGAGAGATTCTTTCTGAAGCAGGCAATATGCCAAGTCATGCCATACAAAACTTATTTTGAGACCCTACATGAAGGTCAAACAAACATTAGTGCTCTGCTTGACTGCAAGAGACCTTTGCAAATAGTTTAGTATAGATAATTTTTTTTTGTGATTTTGGCCACAAATTAACAATATTAAGTGATGTCTGTTCTGAAATACTTCAGTAGGCTCAATGGTTCAACAGATCAACATCATACATTTTCCTCAGGAAGGGACAGATGGTGTGTTGCCAGCATCCGAATACCCAGACGAGAGGTCAGTGTTGTATCCAGGAAATTACGGACCAGCGTTTCATCCTGAAACATAGGACATGCTAATAAAAGGAACTTGCATTAATAAATTCTTCATTAATGACACTTAAATTATCGACAGTCACAGACCACATTGAATCGGGTCTTATTGTCAAGGCACAAACAGTGAAATTCAGGTCAAAGGAATATGTAGACAAGGTGCTTTCTTACATGGATGTGCTTACGACATTCCCTAAATCCCTCAGCAAGCATGGTTACCACATCTTTATGGTCATCAAGGAGTTGCTGAACAAGCTTGCTGTAGCGAGCTTCCGTTTCCTGGTCTTTAATCTAAAAGCATAACAAAGTCCAGTTTTTCCATTCAAGCATATGGGCAAAAAAAGGTGAAAGTTTCAAAATATGACCTATAATACAATATCTAAATAAAAACCAAATTTACAAAGAATGACTTGCTAAAAACAAACAAAAAAATGATTCCCAAATACACCATCACTTGAGCATTCAAAGTATTCCTGCCAGCTCTACTGTTCTATTACAGAAAAACAAAAGTTTAATCCTTCAGGTTTGAGATTTACAAGATGGGGAATAGGAGTAAAAATTCAAAACAATAATTTACCCACAGCTACTCTTTGCAAACCAGTATAACAACAAACTGTCTACAGCCTTGCACAACCCCAGAAATCTCCCATGAGCAAGCATTTTACAGAGTCAACACAACATAGATGCTGCTATGGCAAAGACAGTCTGTCTGAGCAAAGCTACCTCTCTGGTTACAGAGGGGTCCAGGACATGTTTTAATTATGGAGGGTCTAAAAAGACCACATGAACTAGAACTGAACTTTGGGCAAGACAGCACACAAATCTGTGTGGAATGGGTGGCAAGATACTCACCGCAGGAAAATCGATCAGCATATGGTAGGCACGGATATAAAGCTCATGCTGTGAGGATAAGACAAGAGATATTAGGGTAAAAACTTTCAGGAACAGTTCCAGGAACAAATACGTCACATGGCATTTAGGAATCCATCCCATAACCAGTCCTAAACACATGTTCAGCATTCTTTTCCAGGAACACCCATAAAAGGAAAGAAGCAATTAAGTCCCAAATGCGACACGTTTTAGAGAAGTCAGCAGAAAGCGCGATGTACTCTCAGTTTCATTTTACTTCAACATCTGCCATTTAGCAATTCTGAGTAACACATGTGAAATTATACCATGCTTGTAAACAAATGTTTAGCATACATAAAATATTTAAACAATACTAATAAAATGTGCTGTGGAAACTCAAATGTGACGGTGCACTCCCTGAGAACAAGTGGGGAGGGAAAAGGAGAGGAAAAAAAACAAACAAAAAAAAACCCACAAACAGGCAAGTAATCCCAGTTCCAAGTGTCAAGTTCAGTACAGGGAGGATCTAGGCAAAAGTTCATTTAGAAGAAAGACTTGGCAAAAAAGAAGAACTCCTGTCTGATAGCCTTCTCCATTTGCTTAACTTCCAGTTAGTGATGATTGATTTTAATTGTAATCACATCGATTAAAGTTTTGCATTTGAATTAGAGAACATTCAGATGAGTACTGTACACATCAGCACCATCTACCATAAATTCATGTCAAAATTAGATTGTAATGTTAAAAAAGTAACAACAATCTTCAGGTATTACATATGCAATATGCATCCATCATCTTGTTACTTATTTGTAAGTTCAAAACCAATACTAATTGGCAGTGATCTGTGGGGGCTTTTCATCAGCTCTTGCCAAGCAATAAGGAGTAGGGGATGTGAACAGGGCTTCATTTCTAACCAGCTGGAGTTTGTGCAACTACTAATCTAGGGTGAAGCACATTAGAACAGAGAGCATCCATGACAAAATTGACTCACCACTTGGAGGATTGTGGGATTGCAGCCAATTATAAAAGGCAGGCTGCGGAATCCCTTGATACGGTGGGCGATACGTACAGGCAGCTCTTTGTGCAAGTACCTGGCACTGCTCTATAAACATCACACATCATAAATCAGTATACAGAAGGATTAACTGTAAATATACATAAAAGAATACACAGACGTCACCTTCATTCTCATTACAAAATGCTGAACTATTTCAAACATCAGGACGTGTTGTCATACAAAACAGTGCTACTACAGAGGCTAAGAGAGCAAAGGTTTAAGCAAATTATTATAAAAAAGGCTGTAATTACCAGGATATGGTTTCCATCTGGAGACTTGCCTGCATACAATAAGGTGCCTGGTGTAAGTCGAACAGAAGGCTGAACAAAACAAAACAGTGGTTTAGGACTGTGTAGGTCATCTTAAATGTATATAATTTGACACGGACAAAATTATAACCGCATGAGTAGTGAAATTATAAATACGACAAAAGTGGTTTTAGTCATTTAGGAGCATTATTTGCTGTAAATGGTATTTATCCAGACCAGGCTTCTTGAGGCACGACGCCCTTTACACTTGAACGTATTAATTATTTCCAACAAAACCGACCCAATTTATCAGCTCATTGACATCCCTGCACTAAGCCCAAGAGAGTGTAAGGCAGGAAAAACACTAAAATGTTCAGACCTGGGTTGAGAAACACCTGAGAATCCTCTCTCAACATTTGGAGAATTAAAGGTAAATTGTAGGATTAGTTAAGGACATTAAAGGCCAAACCACTGCAGCAAGCTAGAGGACATTGAAGAAAGGTGCATAAAAGAGTTATCAAATTTAATCCCCACAGGGCCGACCTGGCTGCTGGTCTTTATTCCAAACACACAGGCGCTCGTCCGATTCTACCCTATTCAGCTGGTGGCAGTCTTTAAACTTTTGTTCAAACCCACAGCCACTCTACTCCCCTGGCATACGGATTGCCAACTACTAAAACAATTCAATACATATACACATATAATCAGCTAAATGTAGGACAGGTTAGGTTTGTGCATATGATCTGCACATCAACAGTTCTGTTTCTCAAGCGGAATGGGCACAATGGGGTCAAAATATGAATGGGGTATGGGTCTACACCCATGAATCAAATGAGGCCCATGTGGGGAAGCCCAGAGAATGGGGTTTAAATGGCTCGGTGCTTATCAAATCCCAAGAGATCTGCATTTAAAAAAAAAAAAAAAAAAAAAAAAAAAGGGGGGGGGGTTATCTGGGGCCCACATGGCATGGGAAACATGTGAGCTGGGCCAAGCCAAGTCTTTCTTACATTGGGACCAAAGGGTATGTTTTATTAAACTGTAAAGTGTATTTATACAGAGATGGGATGAGGTCCGCTCTGGACCGGCTGGATGATATTAACACCGGGTTCACCACGTCGATAACTGTTAACCCCACATACAAACAATTTCGCAACGGAGCTTAAAACAGACCACGAGCTGTGGTTCAATGACCTCACATCTTAATGTTTTGTAACGGCTTTAAGCGAGCCTTGTGGGGAGTTCAGAGTAGAAATCCACTCCGGGATTTCGCTCCAACCGCCTTTTTTCTGGGACGAGCGCGCGCCGCCAGCAGGGATGTAAACACAGATCGAACAAAATCCTGGACTGGATTTCTACTTCCTGGACCTGAATTTTCCATCCCTAGGGGCCACTTAGCTAGGAAGCAAAGTAACCGACTGATTACATTCCTTTAAATGTCTATTAGGCTTGAGCAGTGCCTGGCGCTCTGGGGCATAAAGAATGCACTGAGAACTAGCTGCTCGCTCAGGTGACAGGATGGGCAAGTGACCGTGAGTGAAGCTAAATCGAACAGCTAACTGCAACCTTTTCTCCAATAACCGGGCAGCGTTCACTCCCTACAACACAGCGCAGAGAGACTATAAACGCTGTATAATTAAATACAGCACTTATAGCTGTGGCATGAACTTCGATTAGACACGGCACACCGTCGACCTGTGTCTTACTGTCTTCAGTTAAAGGCAGAAGAAACTGAGCCTAAAGGGAACAGTGATACATCACTGGTGCTGCTGATTAACGGAGCTAAATGCGAATACGTTTCACTTTCCCTCATAAAAACAGCTGAATTACTGGCTCCTCTGGAAGACCCGTTTCCCGAGGAGACCACAGTGGGACTTTTATATTAACAGAACAAGATATTTACCGTGTAATAGTAATGTTCAGCCTTAAAGTACTAATAAAAGCCATGAGGAAGATGCTGCTCAGATCACTGCGGGCCGGTGAAATATTAATATCTTGATACCTCATACTAAGACTGGTCATGAGCTCCCTCAGACTGTGGAGGTCACTGGAGACGAGGCGGTTAACTATCCACACATTAATACAGCTGTTCGGCATTAAGACACCGAGAGAAACACCCGGGAAGGTCAATGCGAGATTCAACAGCAAAGTAGCAATAGATCAGACTTGAATATTGCAATATTTAGCATTATAAACGAATAAAATAGCGGTTGTAAACAGAGTGAGGAAGTTAGCCGTCGCTGCTAATCAGAGGGAGCCGTTGCTTCACGTACAGCGCGAGCGTGCGCGCGCGCGCACTCTCTCAAACTGCCGAGTCAACGTTGGTCTCACCTTCTCAGCGGACGCGTCGATGGCCGACTGGTTGTAAAAAGACGTGACGGTTTTAGACCTCTCTCTGGCTAGCTCCGAGTAGCTGGAAATGGACGACGTTGACCGACGCCTCGCGTCAGCGCCGTTGTCCAGCAAGGGGGGGAGAGCGGCCGCTCTCGGGGAACACTGAGTCCGCCAGACCCTCGGAGCCCCGCAGCCCACGGCCGCCAGCCTGCGCCGCATTTTCGCTTCCCTTTACGAACCGAACGTGGTCCCCTCTTCCCACAAGCACGAGCCCAAACAGCCGGCACCCTTACCAGGCCATTGACCACGGCCTGCTGGTGCGCGTACAGCAGCACATAACTGCACAGCAAAGCCCATTGGTTCAAACAGGCACTCGAGCTTTATATTAATAGGGGGGGGGAAGCGGGCCCCTGCTCCTGGGTATAAAAGACACGACTTACCAACCAATCAGATGTCGAAGGGGGCGGGATAAGATGAAAACCACGCCTATAAACGCGCCCCCGTCAGTCCGAACAATATGGAAAACAATGCGAATTGTCGAGCGGAGCAGATCACACCAAAGTGTATTAACTTGTTTACAACCAGACTAACAAGGAAATAAAATCTTTTCACAAATAATTTCATTTAATACTAGCCTTTAAAGAAAAAATAACTAGTGTTGTAGGATAAAAACAATTGCATCAGAACTTCCGTTCCTTTGTTTTTCTAATACTTCAGGGCAAGAGCTTCCTTCCGCTCATTAAACCATAACCTAATGGTTTTAGTATCAGTGTAGGGTCTTAGCCTTTCAGACTGACTGACCAAAATGCCACACATCTCAGACCACTTCCCTTTCACTTCATCGGATACTGTCCCCAGCACTGCACTAATCTGTGACCTAATCTGCCCATTTCATTTTTGGGGCAGCAGAAGCCTAATGCTCACAGACTAGGAGCATAAGGCTGTGTGTTCAAATCCCAATCCAGTAAATGGCCCAGAGGTAGCCTTGAGCAAGGTTCCATCACCATCACTGCACCCCAGCCGCTGGAAATGGCTGACCCCTGGTGTATGGTGTGGGTGAAAAGCAGAAGTTGAATTTTGTTTGTGTTTCACAATAATGTAAATAGTGACAAAATTTGATATTTAAATTTGACCACCATATGATCATGTAAATGTGAAAAAACAACAAATAGTCAGGGTTTCTAAAAATATTTTGTTCAGCTCCAGGAGACCACAAGTCATTATTCATCTGTACAATATTTGCAACAAAGAAGCAAAAAGTTTAAAAAAATGATTAGACTACTGAACAGAATGTTTGGCATTATCCTAACAGTCAGTCAGGTGAGGCGAACTGAGATCAACTGTGGTTAATCTTTAAGATTAATGTGAACTGCTGCAAAATGGATCTCTCCGTTTCCAGTGTTCATCTATCCAGAGGCTCTTTTCCAAATCACCACCATGTTCTTGTCACTAACGGCAACCAAATAACAAAGGTCAGGATCCATGGCAACACTATTGATGGAAGGCCCCTTCACTGGGCCCACTCCACGTCGGACTGGAGATGGCCACTCGAGCACCTGAAATAATGCAAAAAAAAAAAAAAAAAAGTGATAGACAGAACACTCTGACATGGCCTCATTTAGCAAGGAGCACCATCTACTGACCAACTGAAGCTTTGAATTAAAGCAATGGTTGCAATAATAGTCAATTGCATTTTTCTCCTGTTTTATGTAAGAAACATAGGGATAATGTAACAGAACAGTCATGAATTTGAAATATACACACTGCCTGACTCCATCATTGGACTTGCCTAAAACCGCACACATTACATAATCTCATGGGTCAACACTACAAGAGTCTGGCACTATAACACACGGTTATCAATAAAACAGCAATAGCATAAAGGTTTTCCTACCTCTGTGGCAGCAACTGGTTTTCCACTTTTGAAACTTGACTTCACAAGGTCTGTGATGTGGTAAGTCCACAATTTTCCTTTTTCATCTCCACACACCACATAACCAAAGCCTGCAGAGGGGCAAATATACCAAATCAGCTTAAGATTCCTTAAATTGCTCTCAGGGCAGCGATTGCTTAGTGTTTAGGGAGTTGGCCCCAGGAAGGTCATGGGGCTTGAATCCCAGACCAGTAAGTAGCCCTGAGGTTCCCTTGAGCAAGGTACTGTCCCTGTCACTGCGCTTTAAATAACTGCACGTTGTATATGGGTGAAAAGCAGAGGATGTGTTTCGCTGTGTGCTGTTCTGGTCGACATGTCACTTTCACTTCATTAAGGATTTTGATGTAAAGCACGGCGTCATTATAATAACTGTTAATCTATACTCCTTCAATCTGGGCAAATTTAAGAACTTTACTCTGCTTTACTGTGCCAATCTAGGTGGCAAATTCCAAATTGCAAATTTATTTATAGAGCAGAAAAACAAATCCACCCCAATCATTGCTTTGCTCCGAGCAACCCATAAGATGAGGAAAATGACTGGCTTCATGCATAGAGATTTTCATAGATTAGTTCAATAAAAATGTATCCCATATAAAAAAGGCATAAGTACTTCAATGCTGACAGCGCTCACCTGGACAAGTGTTTAGAGACAGATATGGGATGTCTGTGCTAGACCACTGCAGCTCAGCCAGGATTACAGCTTTCACCTCCTTCTTCTTCCTTTGCTGTGAAGCTCTTGTACCTCTCCAGCTCCAAAGATAGATAGCCCCCTGCATGTTGCCCTTAGATGCTGAGAAAGGAAAGCGAGTAAGAGATTACATGTGGAAAATGGTTCCACATGCTATATGGTTTCTGGCAATGCCCTACTACTTTCTGGTAATAGCACATAAAACAAGACCCATTAATATGAAACGGATTCCAAACTTTCGAATTGTAACAATGGCTACAGTACCAATGTACCAATATCACTGTTGATTTTATGTACAAGATGAAATGAAATCACTATAATTTCTATATAAACATGTGTATCCACTTTAGGTTTGGCAAGTAAGATACCCGAGATGTCAGAATGGAACTGGAGTTTGGCAGGAGTCAGCATGAAACAGATTAATGACTTTAGAAGCATAGTAGAAAAGAAAAGAAAAGAAAACAATGAACATCATAGCAGTGATACTACATAGACACAAGGTGCCTGATAGACTTGCCAGTACATTCTGTCTCCAAGGTTATATCATGTGAGACAGTATAACAAACACAACAGCAATGGAAAGATGCTTTATTGTTCATTTTAATCGTGGGCCTTTTTTTTCCATGTTGCATGATGACAACATGGCTCATTTGCAAATATTTTATAATTTCAGTAAATCACTCAGCTGACTGCATGATTGGTCTTGATTGGCTCATTCTGCATTTAGGTATCTTCATTTCTAAGAACTTCCTTTAAGTTTAAGGGCTGCGGTGGCCTAGTGGTTAGGGAGTTGGCCCCAGGATGGGAAGGTTGTGGGTTTAAATTGGGTTTTTGATTCGGGTTGCCTTGAGGTTACCTTGAGCAAGGTACCATCCCCATCACTGCTCCATGGGCGCTTTAAATAGCACCTCTTGCTGCACAGTGTGTGAGGGTGAAAAGCAGAGGTTGAATTTTGTTGTGGTTCACTGTGTGCTGTGACGTGTTTCAAAACGACAAGAATAGTCACTTTCATTTACTTTTTCCTTGAGGCTCAACATGTGATTACCAACAATCCAAAAAAAGTGGGTTGGTAGATCCATAGGCAATGTGACAGATTCTCTTTACTCACCTATAATGTCATCCGTAAGAAAACTGAGGCCGTCAATAGTGCGTTGGTCATTCGTCTTGTCTTTCTTCTTGTACACAGGAAATATAATCTCCATTTCGTTTGCCCTTATCCCACAGAAATACAGACTTCAGTTCATAAATGTAATTCTCAACGTTATCAGCTTTATTGCATGTGGTGAGAATACAGATAATAGTCCATCTTTGTCTCAAGTCAGACTGCAAAACACTATGTTCTGGCCAGATGTTCAATACCAGCTCTCCTGAGGCTCAGTGATCTGTTGCTGTGGACTTTGTGTAAATTACTTGTTATAATTCATACCAACATTGAAGTTTATAAAACGGAGCAGCGTTTTAGTGCATATGGAACATTTAAGGCCATTCACTTCTTCTCTTTTCATAAACATGCGCTGAAAAATACCTCTTTTGTGTGTTTTTGCTGAGCTGGATGTCAAAGACGTAGAGGCCATCTTCGCAGCCTGATATGAGGTGTGTGTCCGGGGTGGAGGGTGGCAGACAGAGATGTAGTGGAGTGGAGCTGGTTTCTAGGACTAGCAGCTGACTACACACACACACACACACACACACACACACACACACACACACACACACACACACACGATACAAAGTAAGCATAAGTTTGTCCTTTAGGGTAACATCACAAGTGCATACTATTTAGGAGTATTTTTAGAGTTATTTCACATTTTAACTGCTTCCTTTAGAGAAAAGAAAAGAAAAAAGAAAAAAAAAAAAAAAAAAAAAAAAACACCTTTAGACTATTTGACTATAATATTAGTGATATATACAGTACTGTGCAAAGGTTTTAGGCAGGTGTGAAAAAATGCTGTAAACAAAGAATCTTCTTCTTCTTTTTCTTTCGGCTGCTCCCGTTTAGGGGTCGCCACAGCGGATCAACTGTCTGCTGTAAACAAAGAATGCTTTCAAAAATATAAATAATGATTGTTTATTTTTATCCATTTACAAAATGCATAGTGAGCGAACAAAAGAAAAATCTAAATCAGATCAATATTTGGTGTTACTACCTTTTGCCTTCAAACCAGCATCAGTTCTTCTAGGTACACTTGCACAAAGTCAGGGATTTTGTTGGATTATAGTCGGTGTATAATAGTCGGTACTGATGATCATCAATGTCACACGTAGGTTGAAACACAGTCATGTTTGGAACAACCTACCATCGAGTTCCTTCAAAAACCATGTGCAGGTGTACCTAGAAGAACTGATGCTGTTTTGAAGGCAAAGGGTGGTCACACCAAATATTGATTTCATTTAGATTTCTCTTTTGTTCATTCACTGCATTTTGTTGATTGATGAAAATAAATGATTAACACTCCATTTCTGAAACATTCTTTGTTTACAGCATTTTTTCACACCTGCCTAAAACCTTTGCACAGTACTGCACACACATATATATATATATATATATATATTAGTGAAATTAAGAGAAACAGACCTTGTTTTGAAATTGTAATCACAATCCAGTCCTCCAATGTCCCACATGACAATCTTGTTTTCGTATGTCCCAGCTACAACAACAAGAAAAACACACTTCTATTACTGAGTCAATGAGAGATAACTAGCCTTGATCCAGAAGAAGTGTCACTTGTGGAGATGTGTCCTGCAGAGCTTTCACTTAGCACCAGTTTAGTAACAGCTGACAAACTGCACAGCATCATGATGCATCATGATTAACTTAGTTTAGATTTGTCTTAAGCAGTAAACCAACAATTTTATAGAATTTACAATTAGGTTTACAATTTCCCAATTGTTGTTTGGAAGAGTGCCATCATGTGGTTTGTGATATCACCTCCATTTTCATGAGAAGTGTGTGGTGAGGTTTTATATGGGTTTCAAAAATATACATGAGGAAATGGGTAGGGTTTGGTTCAAGGTGCCTGATTCACCAAGATAGATGATCTGATCAAGGTTTTCGGGAGGTGCTGTTCGCGGCAGGCATTCCCGACACAAACTGATCTTTCTCTGCACTCACTGAACAGGAAGCTGCTGCGACTTGAGCTGAACCGCACAAAGGAGATGGCACGCCGGCTGGCGCGGAATTCTCCGTAGGCCAAGTTGACTCTTGGGTGGATGAGCTTCACCATGCCCCTCTTCCCACCTGCTGCCAGGATGCTACAGGAGCGAGGACATCCACTCTTTCTCGTCATAAACAATGTGGTCCAAGCCAAGGAGAAGAACTCCTAACATAAAACAGAACCAAGTAAATATTTATTCACAGATAACTAAAACTGTCACAGTAATAATTTTAATGCACCGATAGTTCTTACATCTTGTTCAGGCATACAACTCAAAAATAACCTCTGTAGTGAAAGTGATTGTCATTGTGAAACACAGCACACAGTGAAATGCAATCTCAGCTTTTAATCCACATTCACTGTGCAGCAGGGGGAAGCCATATCCAGCATTGCTGACATACCTCACTGGGAACCTTATATTTCTTAATCACATGCCCAGATTCACAGTCTATCACACACAAAGTCTCCCCTCCACAAGTGGCCACTGTCTGCACCAATCCACTAACATCTAAAACAAAAAACAAGAATTTTGTTACCAAAAGACCAAAAGGTTATAAAAACACCAACATCTTGCCCCAACAAATAAATTATGATACATCACCACTGTTGTCCTGCACAGGCTCGAAGGCGCAGGCCCAAAGCTGGGTGCTGAAGTCCTCTGGACTGTCCTGCTTACTGTGACACTGCAGGACATGGAGGGGGTGCAGACTTGCTGGCTCCTGGCACAGCAGGAGAGAGACACTTAATGATGAGCGAACGACTAACAGAAGAGACACTAACAGCTTGGACAAAATACAGAAACAAACAAAAACACAAGCAGGAAACAATTTCCAGCTAACAGGGGAGCTTACGTTCAAATAAATGTATAGAAGTTAATTATGCTGCATTATTTCATTTATATTGAAATGTTAAACAACTCTTTTTATAAACACCTTCTGGGGAGGAATATCAAATTATGTAGCATATTTTCAAATGTGTATAATCACACCCCTAATTTTGGAATTCTTCAGGAATTCATACCTGTGGAATTTTATATGTAGTTGCCATCCTGGGCGTTCTACTGTTTGCCTTTTCAGGGGTAGCTCTGTTTTTTTCCTGTTGAGTGGTTTGCATATTCTTGAGGTTCTTCTTTGGGGTCTCAGGTTTGCCCTCATTTGCAGTGTGGGTCTTTCTAGGACTCGAGGTGGCTTTTGCTGTTTTTTGTGGAGTGCTGTGCAGACGGCTTGACTTCCTCGAATTTGGTTGAACCCCAGTGTTCGCTGTAGCCTTTTTCGGGCTGGATAAGCCCATATCTGCCTTCTGAGGGGTGCTTTGTACCCTTGTAGACTTTCTTTGACTCACTTCAGCGGAGGCAGTGGCAGTCAAGCGGCTGGATTTCCGTGGACTGGCTTCAGTGGCTGCTGTATCATTAAATGCCCTTTTCTTCCGAGGACTTTCTGTGTATCCATCTACACCTCGGTCACAGAGCTTCCTCTTGGAAGGAGAGTGAGTGATCTATAAAGGCACACATTGTTACTGAAACATTGTAGGTCCAGCGCAAGCACACCACAACTCCATTCTATAAAGCGACCACAATGTCTACACAGATTTCAATCATCATATTGAATCATACCTCATTGTTAACAGGAGACTCTGATGTGCCTTTTTCCTCTGCATTCCCTGGATCAGTCAGTAATTTAAGGTATTCTTTTGCAATCATCTCAACCTGAACACCCAAAGAAAAAAAAAAAAAAGGAAAACTAAAATTTCCATCTGACACAATAAATTCACTAAGTTTTAAAAGTTTACAATCAAATGCATAAAAAAAATAATGTATAAATGCACACTGAATGAAGCTAAAGAGGCATAGGCTCTTTATGAAATGAGGCTAAGGCATACATCACATCAGGATCAGGATCCCTGCACATTTACATTTAAGGCATTTAGCAGCCGCTCTTATCCAGAGCGACTTACATGTCCTATTTACAGGGACAACTCAGGGTTAAGGGTCTTGCTCAGGGACCCAGTGGTAGTAGTGCTAGAGGTAGGATTCGAACCGGGGACCTCTTGATCCAGAGGTCCGTAGCCAAGTACCCTACCACTAGACCACCGCCACCGTACACTGCTGGTAACATTACCTTCCAGCAGGACAATGATCCCAAACTAAGCAAAGCCAAAGTTCAAAGAAAATCCCAGACCAAAGTTCAACTATCTGATAAATTTGAAGTGAAATTGACTGTCAAATTGAACACATGATGCCCTGCAACAAAATGCTTCCTCTGCAGTTTAACCCATCCACTCAAGTGGAACAGCAGTACTCATAGTTCAAGAGCCCAGGGAGCAGTGTTTAGGAATGGTACCTCCAAAGCATCTTTGGGGTCAAGTTCCGAACCGAAGGCACTGCCTCATTTTGAAGTATTTTTCATTCAATCACCTACCCTCCATTTTGTGTAGTCATTTAAAGAGCTTGGACCATATTTGACTTGGATGCAGGCTGCGTTAACAAATGTCTTCTCAACTGCTGCTACGCTCTGTGCAGTAAGTGGTTCTGGCAGACTGAAGTCTTTTTCCCAAACCCCGATAACCTGTAAAAGATATACAGCACTTGTAATAATATCAAAGAAATACATTATTCAACAGAAAAGAGTTGAAGGGACCCTTTTCTAGACATATTAACTCCATCAAACATAATAGAAATCCAGAACTCTTTAAAACCAATAACAAGTAATACCAAGCCAAGTATTGGTTTTCTCTATTAACCACTTCAAAACACCGGAAGGAAACCGTTCCTATCCTGAACAACTGTTTTCTGCAATCGTACACTCTGCATGCACTACAGTATCAGTTCTCAGAAAAGAATAACCAGGAATTCTTGTATTTTTATTCCATTATCGATCTCCCCAACCGATGATGCATTTGGAGGCATTCTTACCCGCTTCCTAAGAATCTCACTGCTGACATAACGGATGTGATTGGCTGTGGAACTGATGTCCTTTCCATTGAACAACCTCAACTTGGGCAGAAGAAACATCACTTTGTGCTCATCGCTGACCTAGAATAATACACAACAGCTATGAGATTCCGTTAAAAAAAGCTACTTATTTGTCTTAACATTGCACTGAACAGAGGTCTCCTACTGTGAGGTAAAGGTTGCCGTCCAGTCGAAGCTCCTCCAGACAATCCAAGGACTCCAGGGAGGTCACGTCCTCCAGGTCATTGTAGGAGCAGTCAAGACGCTTGAGGCAATGCAGAGACAGTCCTTTGGGAAGCTCCAGCAGCATATTACCTGAGAGGTCCAACTGCTCCAACCCACTTAGCTTACACAGCAGGCTCACGGGGAGGTCCTGGTTCTTCAGCCCCATACCAGAGAGACTGTAGACAAGAAGATCACAAAGACAATCCTCACTTACTCTCCTGTACGAGTGGATTGAAGGAACAGAGAATATGCTATAAAATACGCTACAAAGACTTCCCTGAGATCATCACGGAGATGGTCAGGAGTTGTAGATCATTCAACAAATGCATGCATAATAGAAAGACGGACTAATAACAGCGTGCAACCAACAATCGAAGTACGCATGACTGTTTTTCCTATGCTATCTGATTGTTGCAAACATTTTGGAACAAACTGTAGTCAGTTTTATAGACATTTTTAAATGGGACTCTTTTGATTTGCTGGTGCTTTATTTACCCTTCTCTATTCCGTTTGCAAACTACAAAGCTTCCAGTATCGTGCACTGCAATGAACCCTTCCTAATTTTAAGAGGTTACATTAGAGAAGACAAACAGAAATGTGCAATTCAACAATAGCATGATGGATCAGAAGTGTAATAATGTGAGAGTGCTGTCTATGCAGGTAAACCCTGATGGGAACTTTAATTTTGTATTAATCTGTAACCATCACAGGTTTTTGAAACCTATGCACAAGATATAGGGCCAAATAAAAGGTATTAGGTGCACAGTCAAAAAGGGTATCACTGTTAAAATTACTCACTTCAGACTCCTAATCTGATCCAGTTGGTTGGTTTTTGGTGAGCCTTTCTCCAGCAATGTTCTCTCTGTGATCATCTCCATCTTGGACATGCTGCACAGCTCCTTGGACGAGAATGGAAAGAATGGACTGATTCATTCAGGACTGCTGGCTTTTGTGTGGTTTCGGGTTAAAACTACTGCCATTGGATGATGGAATTTCAGAATTTTTTTTACATTTAAAAGGACTTCAAGTGGGCAGTTAACACCCGGGGGGACAGTTTAGTCTGACACTACAGAGTGTCCTAGGAGGAAATACACCACTCACACCTCAACACCCACAATAAAGTCACATGGGAACAATTTAGACATTACTTCAGGTTTGGGCATAATAACTACAGTATATAATTAATTCTGCAGAAATCTTGCTGGTCAGATATTCTTGAAGATAAGTTTTACTCTAATTCTCCGGCCCACCCTAAATAGTGTATCACTTCAGCTAAAACAAGACCCACAAGAAGTCACCAATCACAGAATAAAGCTGACTGAATTTACTGTTCATAAACAATCTTATAAACAAAACTACTTTTAACACACGAGGTCGTACTCACAAGTGAATCGCTCGTTTTCCCGGGAAAGTGAGGGGTGAACTTTGACACTGTGACGTCACACCAAGACCAGTGGCGCCTTCGCGCCGCCATGTTTAGAGCGGCGCGTCCAGTTATAACACGTGACATTAAATATAGCACATCTGACCTCCCTTGGAAATTATTTTCTAAAATCACCAGTAAATCATGATGTTTTCACAGCAAAAACCGATTTCATACACATTTTAGCTCTTTATTTCTGCAGTGTAAACAAACATAATATTGGCACAAACTCAATAGACCGCCACATTTTTTTTTTACACTTTGACATGTTAAAACCATACTTTAAGTGCATTTTTAAATTTGATACATGTGAAAAATTATTCTGTGTACAATTTTCCATCTTAAAATTATGGCCTATATATTAGTTTTTTATTGGAACTCCTCTAAAGCTCAAAGCTATGTCCAAAAGCTCCAGGCCAAGCTTTTCTTGATCTCCACCCTCCAGAAAGTCAGCAGAGAGCTCTCTGAAGGTACTACACACCCTCCTGCTCTGAACGTCCTTTCGATGAATGGCATGTTTCCAGCGATGCCGTGCCTCCCCATAGAGCACTATCAGGCACCAGCGGGGTAACTTCACAGCTACTCTTACATCCCCTTCCTTCATGTCTCCCCAGCCCTCATCCAAGCTCATGGTAATGACAGTATCAGACAGCAGGTTGACAGTGACTAAACGCTCTCCCCACAGCCAGCTGTCATCAAGGTGGGGGTCAATAGATGAACCACGCTTTGGGTCATACTCTAGGTTGCACTGCTCCACTGGTTGAAATCCAGCTAGAAGGGGCTCCTTGGTCATTCTGTCTACCAGTTTCTGGCTGACAGCTGGAAGCCCACTGAATCCCCCAAGACGAATACGCTGTTTTTTGAAATTTACTTTGGGTCCAAAGTCCTGAAAGAATCAAATTGGACATTTTATTTATACAAGTCATTGTGTGGGTTCAAAGTTTCTAAAACATATGAAAAGTATCTGATACAGCGACAAACCTGTTTCCGCCTACCAGACTGGGATTCTCTCCAGATGTCTTCATCCATTTTTGCCACCAGTTCCCGTTCCTCATCCTCAGTGATGAAGTTCTCCCATAAAAAGACACCTGGGAAAGGAAAGGACTGTCGAACATCCCCATCAACTGGTACAGCTAGTTTGGATTCAGGATCATACCTAAAATCATAATGTATCTGAAAAAGAAACAAAACAAAAAACCATGAATATTAAAGCCTATTAATACAATCCTAAACTGAATATGGGCAGGGCTCTGTTCCAAATGGCATATCATATTTTTGTACATGGAAGCATCAATTTGGAAATAAACCCTTTGTAAAGACTGAAATAAGAAGACCTAGAAATGATCAACATCATCACATTCATTCCAATGAGATGAGTACACCCTTCACATTTCTGTAAATATTTTATTTCATCTTTTGATGGGACAACACTGAAGATATGACACTTTGATACGATGTAAAGTAGTCAGTGTTCAGCTTGTATAACAGTGTAAATTTGCTGTCCCCTCAGAATGACTCAACACACAGCCATTAATGTCTAAACCACTTGCAACAAAAGTGAATACACCCCTAAGTGAAAAATGTCCACATTTTGCCCAATTAGCCATTTTCACTCAGCGGTGTCATATGACTCGTTAGTGTTAGGGTCTCAGGTTTGAATGGGGAGCAGGTGTGTTAAATTTGGTATTATCGCTCTCACACTGGTCACTGGAAATTCAACATGGCATCTCATGGCAAAGAACTCTCTGTGGATCTGAAAAAAAGCCTGTCAGTGCTCAGACCATACGCCGCACACTGCATCAAACTGGTCTGCATGGCTGTCGTATGAGAAGAAAGCCTCATCTGAAGATGATGCACAAAAAAGCCCGCCAACAGTTTGCTGAAGACAAGCAGACTAAGGACATGGATTACTGGAACCATGTCCTGTGGTCTGATGAGACGAAGATGAATTTATTTGGTTCAGATAGTGCCACACATGTGTGGCAGCAACCAGGTGAGGAGTATGAAGATAAGTGTGTCTTGCCTACAGTAAAGCATGGTGGTGGGAGTGTCATGGTTTGGAGCTACATGGTTTTGCTGCCGGCACTGGGGCGTTACAGTTCATTGAGGGAACCATGAATGCCAACATGTATTGTGACACACTGAAGCAGGGCATGTCCTCCCTTCAGAAACTGGGCTGCAGGGCAGGATTCCAACATGATAACGACCCCAAACACACCTCCAGGATGACCACTGCCTTGCTAAAGAAACTGAGGGTAAAGGTGCTGGACTGGCCAAGCATGTCTCCAGACCTAAACCCTATCGAATTTCTGTGGAGCATCCTCAAATGGAAGGTGGAGGAGCGCAAGGTCTCTAACATCCACCAACTCCATGATGTCATCATGGAGGAGTGGTGGAGGATTCCAGTGGCAACCTGTGAAGCTCTTTTGAACTCCATGCCCAAGAGCATTAAGGCAGTGCTGGAAAATAATGGTGGCCACACAAGATATAGGCACTTTGGGCACAAAAGCTCACCCCCATCACTGCTCCCAGGGTGCTTTTAATATCTGTTTAATATCCCTGCTGCACGGTGTGTGTGGGTGAAAAGCAGAGACTGAGTGTTTTTCACGATGCAGAGTTTCACAGTGACAAAAATAGTCGCTTTCACCTTAATAAAAGGCGTACATGCCACTCTGAGAACACAGTGAGCTTTGAGCCACTCTGTTCACATGAAATGATAGGCATGCTGAAATGTTTTAATGTTTTGTAACAGAGGGAATTCTCATTCAAACGTTCCAAAAAGTTTGTCACCATCCTACGATAATGAAACATGTACAGACTACAGGCATCCATTCCTGTAGATTTAGATGAGAATGTCTTTGCTCTGTTTTGGGAAGGAATCCCAAAGAAACACCACAGATTGTACAGTAATATTGTACAGTATTATTATTATTATTAGACTTATATCTTACTACTTGTTTATTTATATATATTTATAATTTATTTAAAACCTATTTATTATCGTGTATTATTACTGTGTACTGTATATTTGGTCACAATTCTTCTTGTAGATATGTATATGCATCTTGGTAATATAGTATATGTATATATATTTATATAGATAATTTATTATAGCTCCTGTACTTTTCTCCTTTCTCCTGTACTTGTCCCTCTTTCCTTATACCTCTATTTTTATATATCTTTTTTCTATTCTTTCTGTACATCTGTCACTTTTATAAGAGCCCTGTAACGCCCAAATTTCCCATTCGTGGGATAATAAAAGATCACTCTACTCTACTCTACTCAGAGCATTAGATAAAATGCTTTTCATTACAAAAACTTTCACTTAAAATCAGGGACTTTCATATATAAGCTGGCTTACATCACTTCCTGAGGTTGCTTTAACTGATCATTTATAACGAGGCTAGATAGTTGCACCAGTACTCAAATACATAGGAACCCAAAAGAGCTCGACACTCATTTCACAAGGAGAGTTGAGTAGAGAACACAAAAACACGCTTTTTGGAGCACAGCCACCGTGCTTTACGTGCCCCGTTATAGTTTAATTTCAAATAAACCGTCTCATGATGTTGACTAGACTTACCGAGCGCGTCGGGGTGAGTAGACGTCGTTTTTCGTCGTTCCCCTCACATATGAGACACGATCTTATACCTTTACAGCCACAGTTAGCGACCTGCTGTTCTTCAGCCATCAAGCTGTTGTGTGCACCCTTTAAATGTGTCCGCCGGAAACAGCGACGCGTGAAACCGCTCTATTCGTTCAAATTAAACGACCCATGGATTTTCCCGTCTGCATTAAAACTTCCAGAATGAGTAAATAAGCTATAAAAATGTTTAATCATCTCAAAGCACGTGAAAAATTGCAAAGTAACATTTGCACAAAATAAAATTTCACTGCATATATGTAATATGCATTAAAACAAATAACCAACAGCCATGAACTTATAACATCACTTTACACAAAACTTCAGGATCAACATGTTCCCAACACCGTATTATTCAGGCAGTTTTTGCAGTCTCAGATCTAATATGGGCCAAGATGGGAGACAAAGAGCACTACTGCACTGCGGAAGAACCATTTCAACAGAACAGACTCTCATAACGAATGTCCTAACAGTTCATTTTTGATGTTGGCGTCCAAGGACATCCACAGCTCGCTGCAGCCTTTACTCAATGCCTTCTTGCTTGTCTTTAATGGCAACCTGAAATTAGAAGATACATATGTAAAGGAAAAAAACCACAAGTGACAAATATCACTGATCATGGAAGGTAAAGACTAGATTTGATACAATATTACTGAAAATTAATCCGTTTTGTATTTGGTTTATCTACTCCACTCAACTCAACTACACTGGCTAAACAGCTTTAATTTAAATGCTTCATTAATTGCCAGCAGCATTGTTAAAGATACTGCCAGCCATACAATGCATTGTCATTGTTCATTGTAATTTTTCCTTTTATCAGTCTTTGCCGATCTTTGTTAATATTTATCTTAACCATACAAATCCCAAACTGTTTATAACAATCTACTTTATTTACAGTGACACGTATTGTTGCCAGTAGTTTAAAAAAAAAAAAAAAAAAAACCTTATTGCATAAAAAGCATTTTTAAATGGATAAAAATATTTGAAGTTTACATGTTAGTCTCTCTGCATCATTATGCATCATCATTAAGCATGCTTCATACCAAATCCAGTGTCCTGCAGTACGGTCCTGCAGTACTATATGAGCAACAACGCACTTTGGGGCAGCGGTGGCCTAGTGATCAAGGACTAGGCCCCAGCATCGGAAGGTCGTGGATTCAAATCCCAGACCAGTAGGTTGCCCTGAGATACCCTTGGGTAAGGTACCATTCCTATCACTCCCCAGGCACTTTAAATAGCTGCCCCCTTCTGTATGGTGTGTGTGGGTGCAAAGCAGAGGTTGTATTTTGTTGTGTTTCTCTGCATACTGTGCTGTGTTTCATGATGACAAGTAGTCACTTTCACTTCACTCTTTAAAGCTTCCAATCACCATATTAAGTTTAAACAGTGTATAATATGCAAGGTGAAATGTTCACAGTCTATTAAACTTACCTTGAACCTCTCTTCTAGCAGTGAAAGTTCACTGATGAGATCAGTGATGGCATTTGTAAAAGCTTCCTGAGGACTGTAATCTGGTGTTGTTTGCACACGAATCACAATCTTGTGCTCCAGCGGATGGGGCACCTTGTACCCAGCGAACAGGACTTGAGGGTCCTTCAGGAGTTGTCTGTTGGAAGTAAAGACAAGGCGTTTCTGCATATTCAGTTCCACATACAGTGGAACCTCTGGTCATGACCATAATTCATTCCAAAACTCTGGACTCGCGTCCAGACGTAATTTAAGATTTTTAAGCATAAAAATAGTTAATTATCCCACAGAATACAGAGTGTAATAGTAAAAGTGTAAAAACATTGAGCAACACTGAGAAAACTTTGAACTACAGAAAAAAACTAATATTTCAAGAGTTTGTGCTAGATCAAGTTCCTACAGACCCTTAAGAAACGTTCACTGTAAACACTTTAATGAGTTTTAAGAAAAGGGAAAAACCTAAATGGTTCTTCCAGAACTCCTTCAGGGTCAAAGACTAGATTAGTAGATTTTGACTTCTTGTACTCGGCCACAAGATCGATGTTCAGGGAGAGACTGAACATGTGCGTCACCTTCGTTAGGCCTTGTATACGCTCAGCAAACAAAAGAAAATGGGATATGGACGGAGAAGGAGGATCATTGGCGCGTAGTATGACCCAGAGGGGAAACTGGTCGCCAGTGTTTTGTTCACAACAAGAAATTGTGGTCATGAACAGATGTGAAAATTTGGCAAACATTTTCATCTTAACCCCATTTGTATGTGATCGGAAACGTGTGTGACCAAAGGTTCCACTGTACTGTATTTTGTAAAGGTCTACAGCCCAGTGTACGACACTACAGTAGTTTAAAACTGTTCACACTTGCAAAAGATTGAACTTTTTCCAGTAACACCATATATCAGAACAAATTCATACAAAGAAATTCAGTAAACAGTAATATGAGCATCGTTGTTTAAGTAGTTGTTATCTCATGAGCTGCTTTATAGCAGTTTAAAACAGTTTCCTTTGGATTGAATAAAAGTTTTCTAGTTCTGATTACAAATGCAGAATTGATTAGAGATTTCTCCTCAATACATCGCTCCATCACACAATAAACTGTGCAGTTTCTTCAGCAACACCTGATTTCTTTCAATGAAGCACTGATTAGCCATGAGTCTTCTTATGAAATTAATGCTTAATACCAAAGTGAAAATGCTTTTTTAAAATCTACAGGTCCCTTAAACATTTACCCAGTGCTGTAAATGGGTAAAAAATGCTAACACTGCATTTCTTCAAAAAAAACAAAAAAAAACAAAAACTAATATGTAGTTAATTCTGAGTATCTAGACTCAGATGTGCATGGTGAATATAAACTCAGCTTTTGTTTTCATAGTGCTTTAGTGCTTAAATGTGCATGTAATCGAACAATTCACCACCTGTGTCAGGTAGAGGAGCATCTCGGCAGAGCTGTAATATGATGAACATGTCATTAGCGAGACTATGATTAGACTGCAAGGAGAGAAACATCCTTACGATCTGATGATGTTCCCCAAAGTGTGGTCTTCTTTGTTCAACGTAAATAAACAGGCATTTGGCACCTTGGTGTCCTTCGTTATTGTGATCCTGCAACAAACATCACATGAACATGAAATTGAATCAAATATACTGACGTAATTCACGTCATATTTGGCGATCTCTACTGATAAATAGTGAGCATACAAATATTTAGCATTTTTAATTCATTAAATTCCACGAGTTTAGGGGATAAAACAGTAGTAGCTGGTGAGCTATCCGTGATGTAAATAAAGTCGTTGCCAAGTGTGTTAAAAACCAAAGAAAAAAGTCAAGCGTGAAAAAATGTTAACCTTAAAGTATATGCATTTACCTTAATTTTGCTGTACATCATATATTCTAATATTGGACAGTCTTGTGAGTTTTACAGATGACATAGCATGACTAGCATTACCGCTACCGGCTAAGTTAGCAATTTAGCTAATCGATGTATAAACACACCAAACAAAGTCAGGAGAACATCTTACATTCCAGCAGACAAACCACTTACTTCTTCTCTCCTTCAAAAAGCAAAAAGGACTCGAAGGCCGGCGGTGCGTTCATCTTCTCTGTGGATGAGAGCTAAAGGCTAACGGCTATCAGCTAATAGCCCTCTGAGCGGCCGGCTGACGTACGCGGAGGATACGCAGTTAACGCAGGAAGAGACAGAGAGCCGCTCTGAACGTTACAACCGAGAGAGGTCGTTCAAGAACTGCTGTTCCTTCCAACTTCTCAGATGAACAGCCATCCGCATCTGTCATCCTCGTTATTACAACAACACTCTACAGAAAATCTTTTTATATTTTTAAATATATTTAATACATTCACATGTAAAAATATAATATCTATTTAAATATAAACAATTAATTAAATATCGTGTCATTAACAATAATAAGATTTCTTCATCTTCTTCTTATTATTATTAAAAAATAATAATAAAAACAACAACAACAATAATAATAATGGATAATAATACACTATAGAACATATTTATACAGTTAAATGCAACTGAAACACATTGCAACAATGAATAAGACAACTTAACTGTAAACAAATTAACAAAAAAAAAATCGAAAGATTGGAAAAGATGCATAAACAGAAGGTGCTCTTACATTTTTTTTTTTTTTTTTTTTTTTAGCACATTGCTTAAGGAAAACTACTAGTCCTGGACACAAACCCACAACCAAAAAGCAAATCATATCATTGCTATAACAAATTACAGAACTCTTCTTCTTTTTCTTTCAGCTGCTCCCATTTAGGGGTTGCCCCACTGGATCAACTGTCTCCATTCCTTCTGGTCTTGTGTGTCTTCCTGCTCCAAACTGACCACCTGCATGTCCTCTCTCACCACGTCCATAAACCTCCTCTTTGGTCTTCCTCTTCTCCTCTTTCCTGGCAGCTCCATCTTCAACATCCTCCTTCCAATATAATCATCGTCTCTCCTCTGCACATGTCCAAACCAACGCAACCTTGCTTCTCTAACTTTGTCTCCAAGACGTCTAACCTGAGCTGTCCCTCTAATATACTCATTTCTAATCCTGTCCAACCTCGTCACACCCAACGAAAATCTCAGCATCTTTAACTCTGACACCTCCAGCTCCGCCTCCTGCCTTTTCGTCAGTGCCACCGTCTCCAACCCATACAACATAGCTGGTCTCACTACTGTAAACCTTCCCTTTTACTCTTGCTGGTACCCGTCTGTCACAAATCACTCCAGCCACTCTTCTCCACCCATTCCAACCAGCCTGCACTCTCTTCTTCACCTCTCTTCCACACTCGCCGTTACACTGAACTGTTGATCCCAAGTATTTAAACTCCTTCACCTTTGTTACCTCCACTCCCTGCATCCTAAGCACTCCACTTTCCACCATTTCATTCACACTCATGTATTCTGTCTTTAACCTACTCACTTTCATTCCTCTCCTCCCTAGAGCATATTTCCATCCTTGATGTAATCCAACCTCCACCTTAAATGCATCTGTCACTCCCACTGCAGATCTCACCACGGTTACACTGTCATCATACATATCCTGAACTACTCTCACATACTTCTCTGTAACACCTGACTTCTTCATACAAAACCACACCTCCTCTCTAGGCACCCTGTCATATTCTTATTCCAAGTCCACAAAGGCACAATGCAACTCCTTCAGACCTTCTCTGTAGTTCTCCATCAACACCCTCAGAGCAAACATTGCATCTTTAGTGCTCTTTCTTGGCATAAAACCATATGGCTGTTCAGTAATCCTCATCTCTTTTCTTAAACTTGCTTCCACTACTCTTTCCCATAACTTCATGTTGTGGCTGATCAACTTTTTCCCTCTATAGTTACTACAGCTCTATTCATTGCCCTTATTCTTGAAAAACAAATTACAAAAGTAAATTTGCTAAATAGTGTCAGAAAGTGCACGGAGATGTTTTTGACATTTTGAATAAATATTTAGTAAAACATTTAGTAAAGTGATTAATAAGAACAAAATACCATATAAATACACTATTGATATGAATTTGTATACATAGACATTCAGAATATATGTAGAATTATATTAATATGTACAGATCTATATGTATACAAATTCAAAGTCAAACACTAGGCTCCAGGATCAGAAAGTCATGGATTAGAATCCCTGACCAGTAGGTTGCCCTGAGGTACCCTTGAGCAAGGTACTGTCCCCAACATTGCTCTGGGTGAAATGCAGAAGAAGCATTTGGTTGTGGTTCACTGTGTGGTGTGCTGTGTTTCACAATGACAAATAGTCACTTTCACTTCACAAATCTATACACACGTACATTTATACTCCTGTGCACTTGCTGATTTAACGTACAGTACTGTGCATAACACAGAGTGAATGTATTAGCGTAGCAGTGTTGTGTGTTCAGTAGAAACAGGGAAAAAGGAAAATGTAGGAAAATGCTATGTAAATACCATCTGTATTACTTCAGCAGGTCCTGCCTCTTTTTATCTAAAAGGCTTTTTGGAATCAAGCTCTTCATTCAATCCTCGATTCCAAAGGAGAATTTAGTAAAATTTAATCTAATTAAACAGTGAACATCTTACTGCAGGAGCAGGAGTGAAGTCAGTTACAGATGCTGTACGATTAGTCCTGGGTCACAAGGCACACTCCAACTGTCCCCAAAGACATTACACAGAGTTTCATCACTTCAGAGAGCACTGTTCCACTTCTGCATTGCCCAGTCATGGGGAGCTTTATACCTCTCTTGTTAATTCCTAGCACAGGGCATGATGCCCTTTGGTCAATTCTACACACTGTGCTTTTGTACAGAGATTATAGAAAAGGCCTTCACTCCTTAGGAAGGATATCTAGAGTGTGTGGTGTGTTTCAGTGGTTGTCAAAACAAAAAGCAAACAAATGAAATGCCTCCAGCAGGAGCTACCCACACTTTTTCTAAAAATTGGAATTGAACTTTGACCTTTGTGTTGTTAAGCATATGTTTATTGAAATCACATTAGTGTCCAACGTCTGATAAAAAATTTATGCAACAGGAAAACCCATGGTAGCATGTGGTGAAAACAGAAATTTCACAATTCACAAAATGAAAAAACAGAACCAAAAATAAGGGATGCAAACAAACTATATGTCATAATATCTTTTGTGCCAAATTGCCCATAAAGAAAAAAAAACACAATGACTGTATCAAATATTCTTTTAATAAAGAAATATAATTATATTGCTATATAATGTAACAAAGATGAAAAATGTCTTTCTTTAATAATGAAACTTTATGTATAATATTCTTTTACACATTGAAACCAGATTAACATTTTGTTTTTTTCGCCACTGTTTCCTAAAATACTTTTTAGCATTTGAATGACATGAGAGAATATTTGTGTGGGTGAGAGAAATGATGTATTTACCATGCACAAAATCCTTCACAGTCCAAAACCACATGATTTTCAATCTTGTTCCGATAATTTGTTATTAAGAGTTCCCCTGCAGGGCCTTGTTTTCTTCCTCTTTTCTTATGTCACTTTTTTTTATGCACTTTTTCCTGACTGAAGGATTTCTAGAGCCATCAAGGAATGGGTATTTTCATGAACACTGGAAAAAGCATATGTCATCACTACAGTTGGAGCATCAGGGGAGCTTCCACACATGTAAACAACTGACCTCTTACAAATGATTCGTCACCAACATTAAGAAACTTAAAAGGAAGCCAATCCTCTTAATAGGCATTCTTAATGAAAGAGAAATTCACAGATCTTTCCAAATTCTATTTCTTTCATCTGCCAATATTCAGCAACTGATGATACCAAAGACTTAGACTGTCATGACAATGACTGTCACTGAAAACATTGTTTTAATATAATGTTTGCTAAAATAAAAGAGTTCTTATACTGTGCAGAAGTCTTGAGCCACCCCTCATCTTTTTTTTTTTAATTGGTCAGTTTTATTGCTATTCATAATGTTTACATTTAATTTTCATTGTAAATATATGTACATGAAAGGCATTTTTTAGTATGTTTTGGTTAAGCTTTTGTAAGGTTTTCTATGTAGCATGTACAAATACTAAAATAAAAAAAGGAGAAGAAACATATATATGGCAGTAAGGGACATTTCAGGAAGTTTGTATTTGGTGCTTTGTGGGACTAATTGTGGTCAGAACTTTTAGTATTGGGTCATGCAAATATCCCAGTGAATTGTTTTTGTTTGTTCACTAAACAATTACTCTCCTTGCACGTGGACACTGTGTTTTCTACATTACATTAAAGTGAACTCCTATGGGTAGTTTCCTCTTACTCATGCCCAGGACTCTCCTTTCCACAGCATGAACATTCAGTAAACATCTCAACTGTACTCTTTACCAAAAACCAAACTTGAATGAAAGCCATTTTAATGTGGCAGTGTATACATTTCATTTTAGTCTGGTGAGTTTAAAGCTGCTTTCTTAAATATCAGCATACTTTTGATACAGAAATCTTACTCCTTTCCTGAAATTTGAGGACGTGATCTGCATCATGTCAGTGCCATTGTGTCGTACTTTCCGATTGTGGTTTTGACACCGTGCTGTTTTTGGGAAACAGCCCTTTGTATTAACCACCAACACCAGTGAATTGATGAAATAAGAAGATGAAGGTTCTTGCGCATTTCTTCTTTCTTTATGTTGGTAAAGAGGTTTTAACTCACATAGAGAGTAAATGAAGACCTTTAATAATGTGCCTATTACTAATTGACGGTATCTGCACACACCATTTCAAAAATGCCACTAGGTATGTACCTTTTTGGAATTGTCATTTTCAGAATTGTCATAAGTGGTTTAATGTGCTCTAAAGGACCCATGTACAAATAGTTTACCTGAGATTCTTGAAGCCAAAAAGTTTGTATAGAGAACTTAATTATAGCCAGTTGTGTTCATGAATTGCGCCAAATTCTGACTTGGATTTTTATATGTTTGCACCTGATACAATTAACTAATAATTATTTCACTGTACCTATAGTCTAATTTTCCTTGCAAAATATGAGGGGTAGCTCAATACCTTTTCACAGTACTGTAAGTTTAACATATAACAGAAAATTGAGCATTTATATTAAAATAGTGTGTTTAATAATAGTGTATTTTGTATTTCCTCAGTAAATATATTTCTACTGGGCCTATTGGCATTAAATGTATACCAGATGTCGAAAACAATCCAAGGAATCCACACATACAAAGAAATCAAAACAAATAAATCCATAAATTGTGTAGTAAAGTGGAATGACACAGGGAATAAGTATTGAACACACTAACTGAAAAATAGTTGAAACAGAAAAGCCTATATTGGTAATGATGGCTTCAAGGCACCTCCCATATGGAAAAACTAGTTGCATCCATTCCTCAGGTGTAATTTTGACCCATTTTTCCACACAAACCATCTTCAAATCTGGAAGGTTCCAGGAGCCTCTTCTATAAACTCTTCTATAAGCTGATCTTCAGCTCTTTTCATAGATTTTCAACTGGATTCAAGTCAGGCGATTGACTGGGCCATTCTAGCAGCTCTCTTTTCTTTCTCTGAACCCAAATGAGTTTCCTTGGCTGCGTGTTTAGGATCATTGTCTTGCTGAAATGACCACCCTTGTTTCATCTTCAGCATCCTGGTAGATGGCAGCAGATTCTTATCAAGAATGTCCAGGTACATTTCTCCATTCATCGTTCCTTCCATTATATGAAGTCTGTCAGTACATTATGTACAGCCCCACAACTTCACAGTTGGCATGATGTTTTTGGAGTGATGTGTCATTTCTCCATTCCTAGCATGGTGTGTGCAATAACATCCTAAGAATTCAATTATGGCAATATGACAGACTATATTCTTGCAATGTTTTCTTGGCTTGTCCAAATGTTGTGCAGAAAACTTTAAACGAGCTTCAACATGCCTTTTTTTCAGCTGTGGAGTCTTGCCCGTTGAGCATGAATAGAGGCCATGTTGGTTGAGTGTATTAGTCGGTTGAGTGCAATAATAGGCATCAAGAGATGAGATGCAAGGCGCCTTTTTGCATCTCAATACTATTAGCATGTGTTCAATACTTATTTCCTGTGTTATTCCACTTTACTATACATAATTTATGGACTTTTTTAATGTCTTTGTTTGTGTGAATTACTTGAGTGGTTACCAAAACCTGGTGTAAATTTCATGTTAATAGCCCCATTAGAAATATATTTACTGAGAAAAATGCTATTTTCATTGGGTAATTGCAATGTTTTTAATATGACTGTAAACCCCCTCTTAATATCTAGGATTGAGCCCATAGACTAATATGAAACAAAAGAAAAAGAATGAGATTAATTATAAAAACAAACTGGAATCTAGTGTAATGTTCAGTATCACCCCTGATTAATTGAAAACGCACTCAGTCAATAACTATACTAAAGTAAACAAATGCCATAATGTTAATAATTTCTTCAATAATCCACAACCTAATGTTTCTGAGTCTGAATATATGGTCCATTCACCCTCCCCTGTATTCAGATGCGTTCACAATCTCTTCTTCTACTTCAATGACAAATAAAAGTGCACCCATCTTTAAATGTTTTTTGTTAATGGTTGAATATCATCACCATCCAAAGACAACCATATATTTCAATCTTTTCATGAAAAAAATGAAATGCTTTGTGACATAATGAATCATTTTGCCTTTTCCTATAATGCTAGAGTTTAGAGGTAGTTCTTCTCTTTTAGATAGTAGGAATGTTTGGATGACGTTAGAAGAGAGGAGGGGAGGGGATTTGTGGAAGTGCCTTTAACGGTTATATCTCATGTGACATCCTGTTAACATGGTAATCCTTTAAAACTAGCGGCACCACGTTGTAGTGTAGGTTAAATCACTGAAGCTTGCAGCAGTGAGCAGGATGGCAGACACCTATGTGCGACATGTGGAGCTTTTGGGCTTCGAGAAGAGATTTTATCCAAGCCAGCATTATGTAAGTAAATATTATGTCTTCTTGACCTAATTTGCTAATTAATTTGAATTTTTTGTAATACTGTATTTCAACTATGGAAAAAAGATGTACGTACATCATCAGAGTCAGTATATAGGTATATTATATATTGTAGCAAGTCTTCACTTTGTGTGAAGAAAATTTCAATTTTTTCCATTTTTTTCTATCTGAAATTTAAGACTATAAATTAAAATAAAAAAGTTAAAAAAACTATCATACTACAGACTCTTCTTAAGAGCATATTTTTTTCCTAATATTATTCTTTAATCAATTGTTTCTGAATTAATAAGGTGTACATGTTACTTGTGAAATGGAGCGACCAGTCAGAAAAGTTAATTTACAGAAGATATCCAGAAATCCACACGTTCCACGTAAGTCATTGGACTTAATAGAAACTTTCTAGAAAATAATGAAATGCAATTTTAAGTTGAATATTTTTCACTGTTTATAAGCAATATATACCTCACTAATATTCATAATATTGTTAATGCTATTTATTTATAGCAGGAGACAGCACTAACATAACTTTTTTGTGGCTGTAGAAAACTCTGAAGGAGATGTTTCCAATTGAGGCAGGAGATATTGATGCAAAAGACAGAATCATTCCTTCATTGCCAGGTGAGAGCTATTTCCAGACTGAATCTGTCTGCTCTAGCTAAAGCATTTCCACTTAAAGGTTTATTTGTGCTCTTACAAGAAATAACAGTCTCAATTTCGATCTCATCTGAGGAAACACCTGCTTTAAGTCAAGCATTAACTTTTCTGTAGAAAGGGAAATCCCACAAGGATAAAGTGAACGCACCAGAGTTTGCAGCTGTTGCCACTCTAATGTCTAAGTTGACAAGCTGTACAGAACAGCTAGGCAAGCTTCTGCAAAGTTGAAACGGTGTAATTACTATTATGATATAATTTTCTAATATTTTCTAGATGATTAACATTTGCATACAAACATTACACATACAATACATTTTCTTAGTTACTTTGCATTTATTTAACACATCGACACATTTTTTATTTTCAGGAATTATTCTGGGGAAATATCACATTTCAAAATATTTATGATAATAGTAACCACAGTGGTACTTTAGGAATAATTCCATTCATCTAATTCTTCTTTTTGCTATGATGTAAGTCCTCAGATCTTTCAGTTGAGTTTCAAAATGTGCTTTTGCTCTTCATACCAAAGAAGACAGCCTTTAGTAGATATCTTTTAAATGTCTCAGATATTTTGACAAAGAAAGATGATCTTAAAATAGTCTGCCGATTTTACACTCACAAAAACACACACACTTTAACTTTCAGTTCTCTAACTACAGTTTCTATGAAGACATTAGGGTTGAGCCTGTGTGCAAAACACAACGCTCTTGAAAATGAAAGTTGTGGACTTTCCACCAGTTTAGACACAACGTTTGTTTGTTCACACAGAGATGCGTCTAGAATTGGAGAAGTAAGAGAGCCAGACTACGCAAGACAAGAAAGTTGGGCAGGATTTTGAGTTGGCCCGTTAAAGATAACAATCACATACAGTGTTACTTATATGAGGCTCCATTCTTACTTAATATCCCCAGTGGTTACCCAGTGGTAACTTTGATAATTTCCACAACCTAGCTGGAGGATTGCTAAAATGCTCAATTTTTCCCTTGCCAGTACACTCGTCTTGTTGGTTTCAGATGAAAGCAGCATTTTTGGCCTTTTATTTAATCTATCTATATGAGGGGTGGGAATGTATATATATATATATATATATATATATTATATATATATATATAGAGTATATATACATATATATATATATATATATATATATATACAATGTATTTTGGGTTCATGTTTCATTTCCTCATTCAGTTTAATTCATGTACCTGCTCACAATTTCCTAACCATGACTACTACTCCTCCCCTTCTGTTACCTGATGATACTTAATTTTATACACCTGGAGCTACATTAATAAAACTTGTTGTTGTTGTTAATGGCTAAACAAACATCTAATGAGGACATTTTATGACACTCGTAGAAGGCTGGCTGTTTTTACGCTTTCTGTGGTCTGCTGGGTGTGGAAGAGTCGCAGGAGAGGACAGAGGGAAACTTAATAAACTGGTCAAGAGGGGCCAGCTCTGTCCTGGAACTGTCCGCTTCAAGGTTATTCTAGCAGTAGAGGAGAGGATGGTTATTCAAACTAACATCCATCATGGACAACACCTCCTGTAAATTTCTCAATGAGAGATCAAAGTAGCACTGAGCAGTTTGCTCAGCAGTTGGTGATCATTGGCACCCTGCAGGAGTGTGGGGTGAAGGAGTCACCGCGAGGTCATTCTCTTACTGTGGCAATAAGACCCACAAATACATCTTTCATAACTCTACATTATTGGCTGAGTTTTATTATATTACTTGTTTATTATTATTATATGTCCTTGAGTATAGTTATGCACATGTTATACATTATTATTATGATGTATATATTATTATATATTGTTATATTATTAGTTGTTATTTATTATTTATTATTTATTATTGTTAATTACATTTATTACTTTTTAATACTTTTTATACTTCTGTTACTTATATGTTTAATTCAGAACCTATTATCATATATTTGTAATATTATATTAATTGTAAAATATGTATATGTATACATTTATAGATATTTATATATATATATATATATATAGATAGATAATCTATTATTTTATATATATATATATATATATATATATATATATATATATATATACGTATTTTGGGTTCATGCTCATTTCCTTCATTCAGCTACTTAATTATGTACCTGCTCATTAATTTCCTAAATCATGACTACTACTCCTCCCCTTCTGTTACCTGATGATACTTAATTTTATACACCTGGAGCTATATTAATAAAACTTGTTGTTGTTGTTAATAAGCTAGGTGCATGATCTTATAATAATTTCTTCTCGTAGCTCCAAAATGGCTGGACACCCAGAAGACAACAGAGACCAGGCAGGGAACTTTGGCGGAATACTGTCGCTCTCTGCTTAACCTGCCTCCAAACATCTCCCGTTGTCAGCTAGTGAAAAGCTTTTTTAAAGTACGACCAGAAGATGAGAGCCCACCAGCTCCACACCCGTAGGTTCATGTTAGTTCATACATACTTTTATGTGCATAACTTATAAAAGAAGACAGCAGTCTTTAACATTGTTCCATGAATTTCATTTGTGTGAACAGATTTAAACGAAATGAGACCTATGTAATGTCCAGGGATAGAGCAAGAACCACCACTTCTGGTAAGATACTACTCTACTCCAAAAACTGAATTTAGTAATCAGTTGACACAGAGAAGGTTTAATCTCTAAAGCAGAATGTGATGCAACTGGCTTCAATGATAGAGCTTCTCTATGATGGAAAATAAAAGAACTCTGTACTAGGAATAAGAGCACTCTTCAAGTTAAAAGATTACTTTGTAACTGTGAAACAAACCCCCTTTAAAGCAGCTATCTGCCTGTGACAGGCACTTAGACCAGAAGAGATTTATAGGATATGTATCTTAGAAGATGGGCAAAGAATGTACAATGTGAGGGGGAGTAGGAAGGTCATGCAGGGGTTATTAGATAAGGAAGGTGATGCAAGCTGCCCCATTTGGGAACAAAGGAATGGGGCAGCTTGAAACCAGAGTCCAGTGACAGATGAAAGGGGAGGAACTTACAGACCAGTATATCTGCATGTAGGTTTCTGTGTTCGGGGCTCTTCCTCCAGCATTCTGAATGGAGCGCTGGACGAGGTCCTATTGCAATAGTAATAAAGCTTTCCTTAAGGTGCCTCTGACATGTTCTTGATAAATTTTTCCATGACAGTATCCAGTGCATTCCATCCATGTAACCTTCATGAAAAAGACTGAACAATGTGTTTTCTTTCATTCACTTTCAGAAATCACAGGGCCTGTTATGTTGGACAGCTACAGAGTAATTGCAAATTACAGCAAAAGTTCAAAATATGAGCTCAACTTGAAGGCTGGAGACTTGGTTGATATTGTGGAAAAGAGCCCTAACGGTGAGACAAGAATGGGGATTGTTTGTTTTACTGGTCCCATGATTAGAAGTTTGGGGTGGACGTGCCAGTTGAGGATGTTAATGATGACAGAGGTTTTTGTTTTTTCCCTGTTTAGGCTGGTGGTTCTGCCAGTGTGAGACGCAGAGAGGCTGGGCCCCAGCCTCTTATCTAGAGCCAATGGATGGACCCGATGAGAGAGAGGAGCCTGAGCCCAACTATGCTGGTCAGTTTCTAATACTGACTGGACTGTGATGTGCTAAGGATGGCTGGAGATACTGGTGTAAATGGTTTTCAGTTGCTGCTGTCTAATGCTTATTTTTGACAGGTGAGCTTTACAAAACCACTAAAGCCTACAAAGCAGCGGAGGAGGATGAGTTAACTCTTGAGGTTGGAGAAACCATTGAGGTCATTCATAAGCTTCTGGATGGCTGGTGGGTGGTCAGGTACGGGATTTATTCTTTCCAAATTTGACTTGGCCTTAAAACTGAAAATTTGACCCAAAAATCTAATGTCCAAAAATCCATAAACAGAAGCTTTGTACACCAGGCATGACATGTACATTGTGCAAAACTAAAGGATCAAACTTCAAAAGTTCAAGAAGTCAAAGATCTCAGGTGGAATAAGTTTTGTCTGCATTTGACAGGAAAGGAGAGGAAACCGGCTACTACCCCTCCATGTTCCTGTGCAGGACAGGAGAAAAGAAGGAGGTGGAGGCTGAAAAGGACATAGTAAGAAGGGCAACCCCACCACCCAGGAGGTAGGACTAATACTTAATCTACTTCATCTAGCCTTAAAAATGAATCTTCATGGGACCGGTATTCATGTAAAACTCTCCTTGTGTAACGGTCCTGTACCAGTAGAGGGCGCCCTGCTCTGATTGTGCACACCTGGGCTTGGGTGCCAGGTGTGCTTCATTGGGGCTGGGGTTATAAGCCCCAGTGACTCAGAGCAGGGTGCTGGTCATTCTGTGTGCGCTGTGATTACTCGGGTTATGTTTTACATTTGTTATGTTGGTTAATATGTTTACTTCTGTGCACTTTATCCGTTATTAAAGTCCAGTATGAAGCTCTCGGCTCTGTGTTGGCCTCCAGCCCTCAACACCACCTTGTGACAACTTGTTTTTGATGCGAAAAAGTGTTGAAGAACCTAAATATTTCCAAAAAGGCCAGAAATCCACAAAGAAACAGTTACAATTTTACAAAGTTAGTCCAACAATAATAGTTTGCTCTTAATATTTTGATGTATACTTTTGTCAAAAAAGCATGGCAACAAATGCAGCCTGTTTAACTCTAAAAATTGAAAAGGATAAAGTGAGGTCAATAACTGGTCCTTTATAAAAAGGCATTATGACTAAAGAAAATACGAGTAAAGCTTGAAGTGTTCACATCATGCGAAAGATACATCATTTGAGCCATATCTTCTTTTGAACCTTATCATTACATTTTTACAAGCGTCACTGTGTTGCCACTTTTCCTAATATTGGTATCTTGACCCATAGATCAACTATACGCAATGCTCACAGTATCCATGCTAAGGGCCGCCAGAGAATCAGCCAAGATAGCTACCGTCGTCAGAGCCGGCGATTCTTACAGCAGCGAGGAAGACTCCCGTCTCAGCCAAGGAAAAACTCCAGAGCCATTCTGGTGGAAAAAAATGGTGACACAGGTACACTTTCTAAACCAACTTCCTTCCAAGAATGTCAGTTCTGCAAAAGACACACCTACAAAATGCCCCATCATTACAGTTTTATTTATTTTTTTTCCTCATGCTTTGTAAATAATTTACTCTGTACACACAGGTTTAAACATAAAGTAAATACACACATTTATCCCAGATGGGTCATTTTAGTGTCCAAAATGGGCTTCTTTTGTTTTGTCCTGGAACTGATGAAAGATATTTTTTTTAAACTTTTTTTAACCTGATGAATTACAGGATTACATTTAAATAGAAAGGCAAGAATCAGGATGGGATGTAGGAAGCCAGTATACCTTCAATGGAAAATGGTGAAATAAAGTTCCCTAACTAAAGGTATTGAAGGCATACCCTTGATGGTACCATTCCAGTGACATCCCAGCATCTAATCATCTAAGTGACATAGCGTTATGCCGATCATAACATTTGAGGTTTAGCCAGAAAATCCCTTTTCTCTCAAGGTGAAAAATAATATTAACATGTGCTTGTGCATTGTGTGCGTGTTTGTGTGTGTGATCCTTCTAAAGATGAGATGAAGAAACCTCCAGTTATCCCTCCTCGGCCCAGCCATGAACTCATCATGGAGCGTTGCACAGAGAATACTCGAAGGAGGATTAGTATCCATGCTAACTGAAACTGAACACCAAGCTCACTGAACTGAAGGGGAAACGATAAGAACAAACGTGGTTCCTTCCTTACAAAGCAGATCTATCCAAGTTGTATGGCTTCATTATAAGGTGCATGGCAAGAGAGAATGTCTCTAAAGTGAATGAAAGTGACAACTGCATCTATAGCAAATGTTTTTCAGCAAATGTTTTAATTTCATTGGAGCGAAGGCTTATCAAGCTTGAGGGCGTGTAGTGTGGCGTGATAACAACTAATTATGTTGTTAGTGTACTGCAGGCTTGGTACTGAAAAACATTCCTTGTAAATTCCATGAATACATTGTCTCTTCTGTGCTGTGATGTTGTCTTTTAGCTATGTAGACTAATAGGGAACGCATTACAACAGTATAACAAAGAGAATTTGACGTGGCTGTATAAATGACCATATTTTATTTGATAAGCTGTCATTTCTTTTTCTATCTTTCTTTCACAATTCACACAGCTATTTTATTCTTATAAAACATAAATAAAGTATAAAATAAAAAACAAATAAATCATCTGTGCTTCCTCATTAGGGGTCTTGTCCATATTAAAGGCCCTTGACAACAAATGCTCCGTCGTTGAAACAGATACTATTATACATAATAACTGATACATCACACTTCACATAAGTTAGCAGAATGGGAAACAGATTTAGGTTTAATAGTTGAAATTCAATCATTTCAAACGTTATGGGAATCTGTGTTACTTATTTAACTTAAAACATTAAATCTGTATTACGGTGAACAGTTTGCCCAGCTTATTGGTAATCCAAAGATTCAAACTGCAATCGTTTTATACATAATACATTTTTTTTGCATTTGTGTACATTGATATTATGGATAAGCTATGTTGGAAAGTAACACACACACAGAAAAAATAAATAAAATAATCTAACCTTGCAAACCTTTCATATTTATAACCTTTTGGTTGTACGTCACTGTTATATGTCACATAGAAAACACAGGTAATGAAAACAGTCCATCAAAAGGGATTTATATGATTCTGTGAGCAAAACAGCCCAATCAAATGGGAAGATCAACATGTAAAACTGGAAAAACGAAGTGGATAACTCAAGTGATATCTGGTGAGACCCAGCTGGACCCTTCTGGGAAT
This sequence comes from Hepsetus odoe, assembly GCA_017165825.1. Taxonomy (NCBI): domain Eukaryota; kingdom Metazoa; phylum Chordata; class Actinopteri; order Characiformes; family Hepsetidae; genus Hepsetus; species Hepsetus odoe. The sequence goes on from CM029371.1 coordinate 3,791,994, forward strand.
TTTAAGTTTCGTTTCTCTGTAAAAGCCTGTCAGTCTTAAAGGCTTAGATGTACATTTAAAGCTGTCCATTTTAAAGTGAGCAAAACAGTCTGATATAACATCATGTAATGTAATCAGAAGGCATTTGCATGAGCAAATGTAATAGTAATGTAATAGTAATGTAATAAATTAGTACATGAATAATCGTTTTAGAACATTTATCATCAATTAATTCTGTAAAGAAAAGGCAGAACTCTGACCCCTTGAGTTTAGACCACACACAACATGGGAGGAGTTACAGCTTCTTCAAACAGCTGAGTTTCATTTCTCTGGAATAGAAAGTACCTTCAGCAGCTTAAATAAGAGCTAAGCAGGCTCTGAGATCTGTCATCAGTCAACACCATGGGTCTATGTGAGTATAGAGCATTGCTGCTTTCTGTATGTCTCCTGTCTAGCAGGACGATATTCCTCTGTAGCTTCTGTAAATATTGAGTGTATGTAACATTGCTTGTGCTTTCCTTTTAAACAGTGACAATTGTGGCGGCCACAGCCGGAGCAGGTGAGATGTTCTGGTCCTTTTTTTTGGTTTTCATCTTTAAAGACAGATGTTCTGTACTGTTCCAGTGTTTCCCTATTCAGGCCTCAGGACCATGATTTTGGCCTATTCTGCTTTACTTATTGCCTCTGACCGCAACTGGTGTATTGGGCCCTAAGATTGGGAAACACTGCTGCAGAAAGCATTTGTGGATGACATGAAGGCTAAGCATGAAAAGGGTTTGGCATGTTCCAGAGAAGGATAAATTGTTGGAAAATGCTTAGTTTTATCCTTGTACCAAACACATGCTTGTTTACTCAATGTGTTTTCTGGATGACCAAGAGGAATTAGGCTTTATGGATGACTGAGAGAGATTGTTCTTCTGTCTTTCTGTTTTGCACTCAAGCTGGGGCTGTAGCAGTAACTCCAGCTTTGATAGCTGCAGCAGGGTTCACCGCTGGTGGAATAGCGGCAGGATCCATGGCTGCAACAATGATGTCATCTGCTGCTGTTGCTAATGGTGGAGGGGTGGCAGCTGGCAGTCTTGTTGCCCTCCTGCAGTCTGTTGGTAAGTTTGTAAAGTGTTAAAGTAGGAATTTCCAGCCTGCCTCATACAAAACCTCTCATCAATGTAAATGGTCTTCATTTTCTGTCTTATTAAACTAATCAAAACATCTGGTCTGTTAAATACCCACCAGTGTGCCAAAAGAGAATTGCATTCATTTCTATACACTTCAGATATTGAGGTGGTGGCACAGTGGGGCAGTGGACATCACTGTCAGAGCGAGAAGGTTTGGGGTTTGATTACTAGACGATGGATAAATTATAGATGCTCGGCGTGTAAAAGTGGCCATTTTATCGACTATTCAAAACAATCAGTGAACTTTGACGTGTCTTCTGAATTATTACATTTAAATGGGATAACCAAGAAAAGTGAGAGTTTCTGGCAAAGACTGTTTTGCTCTTTGCATTGACCTCTCTGGACACACACACACACACACACACACACACACACACTCACACACACACACACACTATAGCTTATTGTAGAGCTATAATGCGTAAAATTTTCTCAGCAGTTGATTCTGTTTAATACCTTTCTCCGGAGATTTCATAAGCAATTGAACCTCTGGTTCTCATCACCACTGTGAAGAATTGTTCACAAAAAAAAAAAGAAGCATTTCACATCAGAAGGCACTGCAGAAGTGTGTGGATCAAAGTTTGTAAAATGAGTGGAATTCTACATTATGCTCTGGGGTGTGCGCGCACATATGCACAAGTTTGGGTACCCCTAATCAAAATGCATGCTTTATTGTTTCAAACTAAATCTGTCTAATGAGAACACGCTTGTACTCACTTTACTGTAAAATGACTGTGTCCTAGACTTTCATACACGGCAAACAATATAAAACACTTATCATTTATGGCCTGTCCAGAGGTCACGAGAATCATGTGTGGAATCTGCAACCTGCATTCAATGTGCACTTATTGCACGTATAAAATTTGGAAAACTTGAATGATGACCAGAGTTGAGGTTGAAATTTACTGGGAACCGTTTTGCCGTGGCATCTGACTGTTTTCTTGTTGTTTAGGGGCCGCTGGGTTGACCACCGGCATGACGGCATCTGTGGCGTCTGCTGGCGCTACTATCGGCGGGGTGCTTGGATTATTGATTTAATCACAGCTTACAGCTTCACATTAAGTATGAAACGCTTTCTGCTCAGTTATGATGTTCTGCACCTCCTTCTCTCTTGACCGAAACTAAATTAATTTGTGTTTCTCATTTTTGCTCCCACGGCAGAATGCTTGTTGGAAAAATCTATTTGAGAACATGACTTCGCTGGCACTAATTTGATGCTACCTTTTATTTACATGATGGCAAAGTAGTCTGACGCACAGTGTTTTATTAATAAAATAAAACAATTTAACTGACTAAAAGTGGTTTTGAATGGTGATTTCAGCTGTTAGACTTTGATATACCGTTTTTGAATAAATTCATGGCTAATAATGATGAACAGGTTTGTCAAGGATTGAAAATGTACCGAATCTGGAAGACTCGTTGGACTTCGAGGAGGAGATATTGGCACAGTCAGTAATGCTGTTCCCATGGAGACACAAGACTCTGGTGTCATTTCCAACTGTGGCAACCTCGGACTGTTCTGCAAGGTGTTTGCATGTTCCAGAGTCCGATGTCAAGTCAGCAGGATTGGAGATGATGAATTGTAAGTGAAGGTGATTGGAAAAATAAATGAATAGGAAAAGATATCAGTTGCTCCTTTTGTGGAATATTTTCTGAATCTGTGTTTTCTTTTTTGGACACTAATGTAGAGAGAAACTTAAAAAGAAATAAATATATTATTTTGGTTACTTATGAGTTTGCTTTGAACATGCACTCTTTAAAAACACTTATAAAACCGATTAAAATATTATGCATTCAGTTCTATTGTTAGCAAAATACAATTTTCATTAATGTATGTTCAGCTCCAAAGCAACGGCTGAATGGATTTATGAATGAAATGAAACAATCCTTGACTGTGCGATTATACTGGTTCTAGTGATCCTTGAGTGACCTCAAGATCCCTAGGCCTCTGGGCACTGATGTACCCTTGAGCAAGGTACTGTCCCCATCACTGCTCCCCAGGTGCTGGGTTATGGCTGCCTTCTGCTGCAATAACTGGGTTAAATGCATATCTGCTTGTGGGTCACTGTGTGCTTTGTTGTTTCATAATAACTTTCACTTTAATTTTTCGCTGATAGTGTAGCGCAGGTTTGAAAGGCCGATTAATGAGCGGAGCTCTGGCGCCCTCTGGCGGACATTCGCGCGCGTACAGGCTGCAGATCAGGGAAGTGTCATGGCCGCCTCCTGTCGGAGAGCATGTAGGGCATGACAGTAAACACCAAGAGCCTTTTCTTCATTTCGCTGAAGATCAGCAGGAGAAATTTAAGGACCGTTTTGTTGGCAGGAATCTGAAGGTTGGTTTATCGTCTGGAAAATCATTCGCATCGTGAATGCAGGTAACTTAAAACACTTCCTTCTGCTGTTTACTTGGTTTAGTTCGCTGTAGATGCAGAGAAACACTGAGTGAGGGAAGGAACAGGCTCAGACTGCTATTAATCTCAGATCTTAATCTGATTTGCTGGTTGTTTATTGAAGAATAAAGTGAAATGCGCGAGGCCTGCAGATCTTCGGCTCATTGCTGTAGAAAAAGAGTTTAAAGAACATTTACGAGTCACACACAGGTGTGTCTCTCACTTTTCTCTTTCTCAACACAAAACCAATTGTCCTCCTGCAGCTCCAGACAGTCTGAATTCCCTGTGGACGGGGGACAAGAGGACAGGACTGTGGGCAGGAGGACAAGACTATGAACAGGTAGACAGGACTTTGGACAGAAAAACAGGACAATAGATAGGTGGACAGGACTGTGGACAGGACTATAAAGAGGTGGACAGCTGTACAAGAGAACAGGACTAGTGGGTGGTGGTGGTCCAGTGGTAGGGTACTGACCTATGGCTCAAGAGGTCCCAGGTTTGAATCCCACCTCAGCACTACAACCACTGGGTTGCTGAGCAAGACCCTCAACCCTGAATTGCTCTAGGGGGACTGTCCCTGTAATCAGGAAGTCTCTATGGATAAAGAGCATCTGCTAAATGCCGTAAACGTAATAAACAACACTTAGAATGAAAAAAAGAAAAGACTTTACTTTTGACGGGTGGCAGTGGTCTAGTGGTAGGATACTTGCCTATGGACCTATGGATCCAGAGGTCCCAGGTTTGAATCCCACCTCTAGCACTACCACCACTGGGTTCTTGAACAAGACCCTGAACCCTGAGTTGCTCCAGGGGGACTGTCCCTGTAATTAGGACCTGTAAGTCGCTCTGGATAAGAGTGTCTGCTAAATGCCGTAAATGTAAATGACTATAGATAGGGGGACAGGACAGTGAACAGCAGGACGGGACCGTGGACATAAAGACAGTGCTATAGACAGGAGGACAGGAGGAGAGGACTCAGTGTAAAGAAAGTTTTCATTTATGCATTTACATTTACAGCATTTAGCAGACGCCCTTATCCAGAGCAACTTCCATGTCCTGATTACAGGGGCAGTCCCCCCTGGAGACACTCAGGGTTAAGGGTCTTGCTCAGATTCGAACTTGGGACCTCTTGAGCCACACGTCCATAGGCCAGTTCCCTACCACTAGACCACCGCCACCCTTATGCAAGAAAACAAAGAACATTTAAGAGTCGATTTGAAACTTGATTGACCCACATCTCACATGTTTCTTGTATTTTCCTTTTTCATCCCAGTTATGTAACATTTGTGGAACATTTTTATCATCCAGGAATGAGCAGGCCTGTTTTTTACCTTAAGGAAATTGTTGTAAATAAATTCAGCTCTATTTGACAAATCACATATTAGAGACAAAGTTAGAGAAGCTAGAGAAGTTAGCGTGCAAGAGGAAGATGCAGAGGACAGGAAGAAATGGGAATGGATGATCTGCTGAAACGGGAGCAGCTGAAAGAAGAAGACGAAGTAGAAAGCGATGTTTATGTAAAAAACTGAAACTGAAAATGGGTGAAAGCTCGATATGATGATGTATTTAGATGTTTTGTTTTTGTGAATTTGGGGCAGCGGTGGCCTAGTGGGAAGTTAATTGCTCTCATGAACAGAAAGTTGTGGGTTCCAACCCATGAGCAAGCTATCGTCCCTGTCACTGGTCCCCGGGTGCAGAAAGGGTACAGTTGTTGCTGCCCACTGGTATTTCAGCTTGTGACATGTTTAGAGAGACAATGGTAATTTCATGCTCTTCTACCTTGTCCTGCAGCTGCTTCTCAATGGCCCTGAGCTGCGTTCGTGTCAATGCCCGGCTCAGGTTTCTCCTGAGCTGCCGTGGATTTGCCACGACGGGAAACGCTGTGCCAAATAGGAGAGAGCCGGCAAACGACAGGCTGGTCTTCCAGTATGTAGGTGAGCACAGAAAGCCCAGGGAAAAAGTGTTTGTGTGGGGCTTCAGCTGCACAGGAGCATTGGGAATCCCCAGCTTTGTGGTTCCTGACAGCGGCAGGAAAAAACCCAGGAGGTCCCAACTCACTCCTTACCGCCTGGATACAGAACAGAAGGTATTGTTTTGTTCTCGAGCTGTAGGACTCGCATGATCAAGCTTTGTCTCGATGAATCTCATTAGCATTTGTTTTTTTACTTGCCGTGCTCAAAAGGATGTTCACAAATATGTAGACCTTTTAGATATTAAACATATGTGCAAATTTTTTAAAAATTTATGCATGATTCAGGTGTTAAGAAGAGGATTTCAGAATAAATCAAATATTTCAAAAGTAGATTTTTGTAGAGTTAGAAGGTTTTTCTACAATGCATTTCAATGAAAACCCTTTGATGACTAACATTTCACCAAAATCGCCGAAAACGAATGGTTAGAGTTCTGCTTGAAAAAGTCCTGTGTGTGTAGATCCAGACGGTAACAGTTTTTTAAACGGCCCTGCATCTTTTGTGTAGATCACTTCAGCAGCCTGTGGTTATGGCTTCACGTTACTGGCTTCTAATACCAAAGACCTCACCAAAATATGGGGCATGGGCCTCAACAAGGACTCGCAGCTGGGCTTTCAGCGCTCTCAACATGACCGCAGTAAGGCACTCATTTCTTTTGCTGGAGAAGGACGCTTCACATCATCTGTTACACATGCAGGATCTGCAGACAGTCTTACTAAGCTGTCGTATAAAATCACTTACAGAAGCCCTCGATTGTGTTATCAGTACCGACAGTAACAAGTAAAGGCTTTTTATTTAACCTCATTCAGAATACTTTTCAGACGCATATAAAACATGGACCTCTGGTCGTAGGATGCATATGGCCCAACTGGGACTAGAATCTAAATTCTAGCTCAATATACTCCCACTGAAGCATCTCAGAAGCCGTGGTTCCATAAAAATACATCAGTAATAATCTATTGCCGAGTCTGTATTTCATGGTTCTCTCGTCTCTAGCTATTCTTTGTTTAGCATTCGGTCTTGTTTAGGAATGGGCAGAGCTGGGAAGTGTAACGTCTTACATGTTGTCATTTGTATTTCTTTGTTGTTCCTTTAGATAAAAGCTATGATTACGTGCTGGAGCCCTCCCCTGTGTCTCTGCCATTGGTCAACCCACAGGAGACGCGTGTCCTGCAGGTTTCCTGTGGCCGGGCACACTCTCTGGTGCTCACCGACTCTGAAGGAGGTAAGGGGAACCTCGGCACAGGTCATGCTGCAGGCTGATTCCCAATCAATTTCTGGCTCCCATACTGTGATGGCTACAATTACACAAAGCTATTATTAACTAGCAGTTGTGATGCTGATGAAAATATGGCTAAACTGCTTTTTGTTGGAGTCATGAAGCATCTGTTGGATGTGCTGAACAAACTAGAACTTTGTCTACTACTAAAGTTGGGTGCCACATACCACATGACTTGTACAGAGGTCTTGTAGAGTCCATGGTTTGACCATAACAGCTTTTTTTGTGGCAAAAGGGGGACATGAACCATACAAAACCTTAGGTTTTAATGTTCTGGCTCATTGGTGTTAAGGGTTTAAGATTCAGATGAAGACTATAAAGTGTAATTGGCCTTCAGGGGCCATGTGATTGAGTTTTATTAGCTAAATGTCTTTGCAAGCTAGACATTGATTTTTATTGATGTACTTTCTTGATGAGATGTATTATTTTTGTCGGTATTTTTACAGACCCTTGATACTACAGTGGTTTTTATCTCCAAAGAACAAAATTAGTTGATAGTTTTTTGATTATTCATTCAGATCATGGGAGATGTGAATATTTTGAACCTTTTTTGTCTTTCCCCTGAATCCTCCCACAGTGTTCAGCATGGGAAATAACGCCTATGGCCAGTGTGGAAGGAAGATTGTTGAGGATGAAGTCTACAGGTTTGTCTCTTTGCCAGCCACACACTGTGCTCAAAATAAGCAGATGTGATGCAGCAGCGAGCGTCACACTGATGGCTCCTTCCCAGCTTAATTATTCGAGCCAGCTTAAGAGGAGATGAATCACACATTTGACTCATGCGGGAAAATGAGCTGTGATTGTACAGAAGTGACAGGCTGCATAAACAGAGAAGGATGCTAAACCTGGCAGTGTGCAGATTTAACTGATTGATTTACACTCAGTTTTAATGTTTGGAGATATTCTTTCATTTCCTTACTTAAGTTCTGTTCTCTCATCTTTTGCCACTCTTTAAATATTTCAGTGGTTTACATAGTGAAAATAGTATTTAAGACTCTTAATGTGCTTTGATGCCACAAATGTTGCGGCATTAAAAGGCCAAGACATAGATCTTTTTCGAAAAATTAGAGAATTATTAGAATAGAATTCCGAGCTAATTCAAGGTACTTGACAGGCACTTTTCTTATTTTGCTTCTTATCATGTATTGAAAAACTGTTTTTCTTATTTATGAAACAGTAATAACATGTTCATCCACTTGAAAGTGGCCTTGTCTGACTGCCAAGGACACTGGGATTGTGAAGTGTGCTTCAGTGCTGATGGATGACTGCCTCATTTCCTCTTTTTCTAGTGGCAGCCATCTTATCCACAAGATCGAGGGCTTTGACAGCCGAGTTATTCAGGTGAGTGGCGGTGTGTCATCACCCACAGTACACTAAACCTACAATACATAAGAATGGCCAGAAGGTTTCCAGCTTGAGGTTTCCTGTTGGGCAAAATCAATGTAGCTGGATTGCCACATTAGTCCTTTTTTGCATCCCTTAAGTTCAACATTCAAAATCGTTGCAAAACTGAATTCATAATAAAAGAATGCAGTGGAGGACTCCTTTTTGTGTCACTGTATGCCATCTTTTATGTAAACACGTTTTCATGAATCCCCTTGTACGGTAGGTGGCATGTGGGCAAGACCACAGTTTGTTCTTGACCGAGATGGGATCCGTGTATGCCTGTGGATGGGGGGCAGATGGACAAACAGGTCAGCGTCATCCTCTCTCTGTTTTGTGCAGTCCAGTCCTTCTTTCTCAGACACCTGCCCTGAGGCTTCCATCCTGTCCAGTGATTACAATAAGCACGGAGTTATTAGTGTTAACAAGGAGCATGGGGGAGATTTTGGACGAATGACTCACTCATCTTGTCCTCAGGTCTAGAGCATCACAACAAGGCTGCATTCCCTGTCCCAGTCCGGGGGGACCTGGTAGGGGTCAGAATTCAGCAGGTGACTACATATGGCGACTGTAGTTTGGCTGTATCCACAGATGGTCAACTATTCGGCTGGGGCAACTCGGAGTACCTACAACTCGCCTCGGTCACAGAGGCAACGCAGGTAATCAGTAGTTTTATTCACTGTTTAAACCAAACTGAGAAGTCTGTCATCCAAAGAAAAGAAAGGATAGACTAAAATGTTCTAGAGGAAGGGAGAAACAGGAGGAGAGTCCAGTTAGATGACGCAATGCTGAATGATTCAGTGTCTTCATCCAGGTAGGGAATTTCCATTCAGTCTCTTGAGTAGACCAAATAAGCTGAATGACCATCTCTGTTGTGCTTCTGATAGATCAGCTCTCCACGGCTGCTTCCTCTGAAGAGGGTAGGCAAGGTGATGCAGGCTGCATGTGGGGGAACTCAGGTTGCTGTACTCAATGGTGAGCTCTGTGTGTCTCTGTTCAATGTCTCATAAGCTACTTGCATAATTGGGTTGTTTGCAAGCTATAAACTGCACTTAATTGATCCCCAGAACCTTAATAACCAGAATGAAAATTGCTGCCAAGGCTACTGTTTGTTTCAGTGCCATCAAAGACATTTATGCTTACACCTGTCATCGTCAAGCCTTTGGACATTACACATAATGTACAAGTGCAGCATCACACACATCCAAGCTAGGGTAATTGTTGGGTTTCCTTTTGCCATCAAATGATTAAATCAATTAATTGCAAAATCTCACTTGAATTCACCAATTACTGGATTGAAATCTGAGTTCATTTTGCCTACAGAGGAAGGTGAGGTGTTTGTGTGGGGTTATGGAATTCTGGGAAAAGGGCCTAATCTGTCAGAATCTGAAATACCAGAGAAAGTGCCAGCTGCGCTTTTCGGAAGGTCAGAGTTCAACCCCACGGTAAAAATCTCCCACATCCGCTGCGGACTCACTAACTTTGCAGCCATTTCAGGTGAATTTGGCGACCACGTTCTGTATTTCCGTGTATTCTTTTTTTGAGTCATTTGGCTTAGTGAGCATATAATGTATAGGTCAGTTTTATATAAATACTTACACACATATATACTTATTTTTTGTTAAAATTACTTGATGTGTTTCATGACCAGTTAGAATGGTAGATACATTTATTGATTGATTTATTTTTTAAGATCGTGGTGAATTGTTTGTCTGGGGAAAGAATGTCAGAGGATGTCTAGGCATCGGTAAACAAGATGACCAGTATTTTCCTTGGCGGGTGAGTATACTGCAGATTTCAACGCAAATCTGATTGTGAATCAGGAGTTTTTGAAAGCGGCCTACAAAACTGCATTCACACTTGTGTTTTTCAGGTAACAGTACCAGGTCATGTGGTGGATGTTGCTTGTGGAGTCGACCACATGGTAGCACTGGTCAAGTCCATCATATGAGCTCAAGCTGTTGATCACAGGCTCAGGCAGACTGAACGTCTCCCATTTCTCCTCCTACGAAGCTTCATCACTTGAGCTTGCACATGGATTAGTATTCTCGGCAGAGTTCTGGTACTGCACGGCATGCTAAATCAAGTGAGCCATTCAATTAACGTGACGGCTCATCTGCTCTGCACGACATGGATAGAAAATAGAAACCGAGGCCTCTTGTATCTCCAGGAGACTGAGATCCATTACCCTTTCAACACAGTAAACATATTGTTCAGTCAGTAATCCTAATGGTCATTCAAAAAAATTAAATGGCTACCAGTTAACATTATAAAAATGACATCACAGTGGCTACTTGTGGCTCAAACAACATCAGCCAGTATGCTTGAGCTGTTCCCTTAAGGATGTTGTGCAACAAAACTCTATGAACTGAAGTGTACTGCAGAGAAAGCAGTGTGGGGATCATATTTGTAGTAGCTCAAAATACTGCTTCTAAATGAGTTTGCGGAGAGAACGCTGTTCCAGTTCAACACCACCTGATGCAGAATCAACACAAAACTGGAAAACATAAGCGACTGATCTCCTAAATATCCCACTTCAACTCAAACAGGCAGACCTGATGTACCGTTTAATTTAGGATTGAGGTTTTGGAAGTGATTAATTTGATCTCAGATGGAACTCAGACACTATATTTTAGATCATTTTGTAGGTTCTGATCTGCCCGATTTGTTCATTCACTGATTTACGGTGAGAAGGCGAAATGCTACAGTGTGGCACTCACTGGAAACCAGTACTTTATCAAAGCCCAGCAATCAAATATGTCTATATGTTGGCCTTAACTTGTGAGTTTATTTTCATAAATGCTAAAATGTCTTTTCAAATATCTCTGGTCATAGATAGAAATATGTTTGGCAGGCAACCAAGGCATAAGCTGCACTTCAGTCATCAGTCTTGGTTTAAAGTTCTTCCACAAGGGAGTTCTTTATGGTATGTTTTTAATGAGAATTTAAGAAGGACCTGCCAGAATCAAGCTTTATTTGTATGAGACTGACTTAAATTAAGAGTACCATTTATATGGCAAAACATTCTTTTTGGGTGGAGTGGTGTTAAGAACAGAGTGAAAGCTTTTCTGATGCTGAGGTAAACTCCACAGAGGCACGTTGTTGTATAGCAAAACACAAAGGGAAGTGCTTGCAAAAAGTCCAGGCCTTGTGCATAAAACTGCAGACAGGTTAAGAAGAGAGTGCCTGTGGTCTCATACTAAAACCCGTCTTTACAGCATGTAGCTGCATTTGAAATGTAGGACTGTAAAAAATAAATAAAACCCGTAAAAACACTTATACTAATATCACTGACTCTGAAATGAATTCAAGCCTGGGACGAGACTTTTACAAATTCCCTGAGGGACTAAAAAGGTTTGGTCAAGAAACAAGTGTTGTATTCAGAATTGGGTGCATCATCGAGCCAAGTAGGATAGCTGCACATGATCACTGTGATCTATCAAGATGATAAGGATCACATGGACAGTGATTAATTCATAGAAGGTCCAGAAACATATGCTGTGATACTAATTGCAGTTGGTGTGCGGACTTCTTCTATAGCAACAGTAAACTCCACAGGGGAAAAAATAAAGGATGAGGAAAGCCAAGACAGTAATTACTCGCAGAAACATTACAAGCTGGAAAAGAAACGTTTTCATGTCTTTAATGGTCAGAGAAGAAACAGGTCACCCTTTTTAAACACTGAAATACATGTTTTCTGCTAATCTGAGCAAACAGAGGAAGAAAAAGGCTGTGGAGGAAAAAAAAAAAACAAACAAAAAAAAAAAAACACCCATCCATGCTCGAAGACCAACAAATTTAGCCCTACTAAATAGATTCCTTCCAAGGGACAAATATCCGTCCCCGCTTTTTCACATCAGAACAGTAAGATCTTTGAGAAAGATCTCAAATAAAGTGCAAACTGGGGTGGGAGGGTAGAAGGCCTAAACTAACGCCAGTGTCCTGTGACACTAGACCCCTACTAACATTCAATAAACAACTTAATATTCAGTTAACAAAATTCCATCTTATCCTTGCTAGAGGAACTAGCTTTGAGAAATGCTGAGTGGTAAGGACTTGGTAAAGAAGCAACAAAGTACGATATGCCACCATTTCTTCCCAATCACAAAATACAGGACAGCTTCACACATGAAAGGAGGAAGAAAAGGGGAAAATGTTAATCTACATAAATGTGTTGAAAAAGTGTACAGTAAATTGCACAATTCTTTCTCTATCTTCGTATTCATAACTTCAAAAAGTGAAACACTGAACTGATAGTGTTTAATTATTACTCAGAAACCTAACCAACAGGACAGCTGGGAAAGCCCAAATCGATAAATCTGCTCATGTTCAGAGCCAACTAAAATGGCGTACAGAAAGCCCATTGATTGTACTTTGGATGCAAGTTACTTATATGTTCGCCACTTGGAATTGAAAATGTGATGGGAAGGGTGGAGGAAGAAAACCTCAAATTTTCCCCCTGAAAAACAATCATTTCAAAAAGCTGGATAGTCATTCCCAGCGATCAATAATCACCTCACCTCAATCACTTCACCTCAAACTGCATTTAAAAAATACCATTTGTGGAGTGACAAGTAGTCTGTTTGCCCCAAAGTGACTTGGCACTGTAAGAGTGAAGTGGCATGGGGGAAAAAAGAGGGAAGTGATGACAAAAGGTTGGGACCCCCCCCCCCAAAAAAAAAAAAAAAAAAGGTGGTGTACATTCTGAGTCCTCCTCAAGGAGGTCCAGTTACTAATACGTAATGGTTATTTGCAACATCTCTGGAATTGGTGTTAGGGAGGGGGCGGGGCCTCAGCACACCTCATTGCCATGACGAAATGGTGTAAAGGAAGGCGCGAATAAGGCAAAGGGGGAGTAAGAGAGGAGAACACTGCAGTTACCCATGCTGAGGGTCACTGTAGAAGGGAAAGCAGGGTAATAAGGGATAGGTGCAAATAGGGTGGGATAAATATTGGCACAAATGTTCCATATGACAAGGGGGACCCAAAGCTTAAAGCAACCCCTCTAGCACCCTGCACTATATCCCCATAACTCACCCTGACTTTCAAACCTATCCTCATCTCTCGTTATCCCCTCCCCAAACACACACATGCACACGCGCACACACAGGTCCCGGAGAAGCTCTTGGCACTTTAAAGAGAGTTTTGACATTAAGATATTAATATGCTAGCAGGGACATGAGACTCCTGTCCAACCAGGAGGTGGAGAGCCTCTTACTGTCCTGTGCTCTCATTGGTCCTCAAGGCTCCAATCACACTTTGGATATTCTCCTCAGGGACCTGAAAAAAAAAGACAAAATGAATGACTAAGTGCTAGGGTAGGAGCAATATGGACTGTCCATAAATTAAACTCTCCTTTTACCCCAAATGCAGTGAATGGCCCACATGTTTGGTGTCTGAAGTACGGAGGCAATAAAGCTTATGCAGCTGACAAGGAGTGCAGGACTATAGCCACCATGTTAACATTGTGCAAATTATAATTTTAATCATTAAGCAAATGCCTCAAACCATGTTGCATGTTCTCAAATAGACTTTGTCTGCTTTCTTTCACCATCATGTAAAAAAGAAAGGTATATATCAACAACATTTATGGTACTAGTAGATGTCTAAAAGCCTGAAATTTGTCTGTACTTTTACCTTTTTACAGATCAGGATCTTCCAGTGTCAGAAACCATACAGAGGTCTATTTGAAATTGCATAGTCTCATTAAATGCACCAGATTTAACTCAAAGAAATCAAATAATTGCCGGTTCTTGGTGAAAAGAGAATTCTCCAGAGCTGTGGCTCAAAAGGAACCAAGTGACATCCCTGATTTAAAGAGTATTCCTGCCACACTGAAAAGTTGAACTCGATCTGGTAAATGCAGAGGGAAGACATTTATACTGCTAGGAAGCTGAATATCCTTTTACAGCCACATACATTGCTAAATTATCATTATTACAAAGGAGATACTGAATGACTCGAGTGACAAAAGTATCTTATTAGATGAGAAAGACCACAAACTAACATTAGCAAGGTCACTATCTTGATTCCGTGTAGAATAAAAACAAAAGTTGTAAACTGCATAACGAGAAACTGGTGTCTGTCGGCTACTACTTGCTTAAAGTCTGAGCCAACACTGGGCACCATGGGATGTCAGCTAGATTTAGAAAAGAAAGATCATTTTATGTTTTTTTTTTTGCCAAACTATTATTTTAAATAAACAGAGAAAGCCACTAACCAGAGCATGGTCAAACTTGAAGGTGCTGATGTAATAGGCTGGAATGTCAGCTGTTGCCAATGGTTCAGATATTTGAGCCACAATCCCACATTCATCTGACAGGAAAGAGTCAAGAGGAAAACTGTTACTGACTAGATATTCAAGGATATCCATTAAAAACATTAAGAGAAATTATTCTAATGTAATGAATGATGAGCAATGCAAGAAAGAAAACAAGTTTGGGGTGATGGGATTATATCTGCAGTGTCAAAACTCACCAAATCCTAAAGGTTGTCCTCCAATGCGAACCATTTTCCAAAGTTCCCCTGATGCGCTGGTGAAGAGGACATTGTTGGGAAACCTTATAGAAAAGATTAGTCGTCAGCTCCACTAATAAAACCCATTCTTGATTTGACCACATAAAATAAATCACTAATACACACACTAGGAAATTAATGTTTTTTAATTGCAGGTTAATCAGATTTAATACAAATAATTCTGAAATAACTGGACCATTCATCAGAAAATCTTCAGGTGAAGATGACATTTTCAGACAATGTTTGTATGAATATTTTAACAAACTCTGACATAAGGTGTATTAATATGACTGGTCTAAATGTTAAAAACGTATTGTGAAAACGACTATTTTTTTTCCACGTCAGTTCTTAAAATGAAAATGCAAATATTGGGGTTAATTTTACCACGTAGATCTGCCTAGAAGTTGTGATGTGTCCTAACCTTCGAGTAGTCTGTTCATCCATGACCAAAGAGATATAGCCCTCGATCAGGGAGAAAGAGAAGAACCGGATGTGGCCTGAATCTTCATTCTGTGCTGCTGCCTCCTTCCCTCTGCCGGAAGATTAAGCATAGCAAAGATTCTCACTATTGCACAATGTAAAGCTAGACAAGTGTCAGCTTACTTTTTCTTCCACAGTGAAGCAAATCCAACAGTTAAATAAAACCGCACCTTAACTTCACACCATCAGCGTTTCTATATTGAAACGGCAAGAGAAGATATATTTTCTACATTACCTAACTAAAGCTTGGCTGAACATGCATTTATGTCACTGTATAATTTCCCCTTTCTCTCCCTAAAACTCTATTACAGAAGAGAACATGCTGATCAGCACTGCTCTCCTAATAGGTCTAGCAGATGGCTCCTAGGGGCAGCCATATGTGAGACAGGAGGAAAGGCATGGGGTGCCGCCCTTACCCGCCTGAGTAGAACATTACGTCCATGAGCAGGGTGGCCACAGAGGGCAGCGTGTCTGGATCCAGGCTCGTCACACAGAACATGTTACTGGGGCTGGAGAGTGGGTGAATGATGGGACGAGGAACTAGAGGGAAATAAAGAATACAATGACTGATCATCATCATCTCAGGTCAACAGAACTGATGCTACATCTTGAATCTAAATCATTAACAGCAGGTGATAAAATTAGAGGTGGACCAAATTTCATTCATTCATTCATTCATTTTCTGCCGCTTGTCCCAAACGGGGTCCCAAACGTCCAATCCAGCGCACACAGGGCGAGGACGGGGGACGCACCCTGGACAGGTTGCCAGCCCATCGCAGGGAGGTGGACCAAATTTATCAGTGCAAATCTATCTAAGAGATATGTTTTTCCCTCTCACCTCATCTGAAGTGAATCATAAAACGATATGTATGGGCTCAGGTTTTTCTGTATGGTCTCTGAAATTAGCTTTTTTTAAAAAATTTTTTTTTTTAATGCTTATAAGCTAAGAGATAAAGGGAACTTTTGACTACTATAATACACACAGTAAAGAGCTTGTGGTTTCTGACACTTTATAATAAAGATATATGTATTATTCTTCTTTTGGCTGCTCCTGTATACCCGTTTTCGTTTCTTCTGGTACTCTGCATCTTCCTCCTTCAAACCCAACCTCTTTGGTCTTCCTCTTTTCCTCTTTCCTGGCAGCTCCATCTTCAACATCCTCCATCCTCGTCACACCCAGCAAAAATCTCAGCATCTTTAATTCTGACAACTCCAGCTGTCTTTTCATGAGCGGCACCATCTCCAACCTGTACAACATAGCTGGTTTCACTACTGTCCTGTAAACCATCCCTTTTACTGCTGCTGGTGCCCATCTGTCACAAATCACTCCAGCCATTCTTCTACACCCATTCCAACCTGCCTGCACTCTCTTCTTCACCTCTCTTTCATACTCACTGTTACTCATTGTCTGCATATTTTAATTGGCAAAAAAAGAATGAAAAAGGACAAAAGGATGGACAGAATGCTTCAAGACTGCATTCTGTTTCTTTTTGTCCATTTGTTTAAAATAAACACTAGATCATGATAGGTCAGAAACAATATTAACAAGTGTAGTTTACTTATCATACAAGGTTAGGAACTATATAAACAAGTGTGGTTTACATTACATTACTTTTGACCAAAACAAAGCTTTGTGGTTTAGTCATGCAGTTCAGATATGCTGACATTATTTGTCAGGTATATTAGCCGGCAAACAGCACTAAACGAAAGAAGATAACTTCAGATACCAAACATCACTTGGCTGATTGACTTCACCTTGGGCAAATCTCTCCACTACTATCTCTCACTGCTAAAAATGATGACTCAAATTTCAGCCCTCCTCCCTCACTGCAGCAAAACAAGGTCAGATATACAAGCTGCGTGGGGTTGATAGTTTTATTAATTGGCTTTCATCTCAGCTGCCACCCTCTATGCATGTAAACAAACTTTATAAGGGGCTGAGGATGACACTTAGGACCACTTACCCAGTTTAGGCTTGACGAAACCGTTGGTGACTCCGGAGCAGTTGGCAGCTACGGTCTCTCCGTTCACCACTCTGAGAAGGGTGAACTCGGAGGAGAGGGTGTGCATGACCATGGGTAGATCCCTCTCCCGGACCTGGTACATTGGTAAAAAGAAGCAGCGTAAACAGAAAATGAAACAGAAGCATGAATGAAAAGAAGCCTTAAAAACGTCACACTCACAGCATACAGACACAGATTTCAATTTCAAGATTATTAAATGGGTCGGTGAATATTTTTGAGTGGCTACTTTTAAACATGAATTCTACTTTAGAAAGGTCTTTTTATTTGTATTGGAGTCATTAGAAGCAACATCTTTACCTAAATATGGGTATTGGTGCTACCCAACTCTGATTACTTAAAGAGTCTACCCACAAAACTAAGGTTTTTTGCCACATCTGCTCTGTCAAATGCACTTGACCTGCTTTGCTGTAATCTGAAACTCCATCTAGACAGTGCCTGCATGACCTGGACTCTTCCTCGAAAAGCTATAAGAGCTACAAAACTCCAGTAAAGCCAGCACCAGTTACAGGGATGAGCAGCTTCTATCTGCCTGGTCTGTGCAGTGCTGCTGAAACCAGCAAATTTAATCACATTACAAACTAACACAAATTTGCATTTCAAACACTCCTAAGAACTCTCGAATACAATATAGTAGGGGGAAAAAAGCAGCTTGTCTCAAGCAAAGAGTTCAGCTATATTGAGAGCCGTCCCAAAGAGCCCTTACCAAACACACTGACTGTAGCGGGGAAAACAATTCAAGGACAACTCCTGTGGATCTATTTTCTCCTTGGGCTATTTTGCCAGCAAAGAAATTCTCCAAAGCAATACAATATACTCAAAGGGTCCATCTGATTATAATTAACTTAAGAAAAATACTTCAAAAAGAAAGGGAAGAGGAGAAATACTCCCATTTTCCATCAGAAAATGACAACAGCCCTTTTGTGAAACTATGGAATACACTTCATTCCAACAGGTCTAAACAAGCAACGGGCTACATAAAGGTCAGTCCATACTTACTGATGTATGGATGGTCCAAAAGAAATAATATCCCAACTAAAACACACAAGAAAGCTAGACTCAAAGAGTCAGATAAAGGTGTTTATTTTTGCCTGGCTTCTCAAGCTTCCTTTGCACAGAGCACTTGGGCCAGGCTTTGCTATTTATAAAACACAGTATAGAAGGAAAGGGGATGACAGCTATGGCCAAAACAGGGTCGTTTCCTCCCTCACTACATATGAAAAGTACACAAAGAAAACATGGTTTCCCATGTTTAATAAAGAAATCTGAGTGTGTGAAGAAATGTACCTTCTCGTAATATAAATGTTCTATGTCATTTAAAATATTTAAGTGAAAGTAACTATTCTGATCATTGTGAAGCAACACAGCACACATTGAGACACAAACGAAATTCAACCTCTGCATTTCACCCATACACACATGTGCAGCAGGGGGCAGCTATTTGAAGCTGCCCGAGGAGCGGTGATGGGGACGGTACCTTGCTCAAAGGTATTTCAGGGCAACCTACTGATGTGGGATTTGAGCTGACTCCCTAACCACTAGGCCACTTAGTTATATGTTAAAGTTATTGAAAGATCTTTAAACCTATAAGCTAGCTAAACATAGTTATCATGATCATGACATTTAGCTGTCATGAGTATACTCTTTTGTTATTAAAATCACACATACAAATGTATGGCCATACACACGGCCCTGTATGGGGATATTATTGTACCCCTGTGGTTTGCATGTTTTCTAATGCCTTATCTAACAACACTGTAATTATTATCAATTTAAAAGTACTGACTGCTATGGAAACCAAGTAAGGATAAGAGCATGGCAATTATTGATCATGAAGAGAAAGCCCCATTTGGTTTCAGGTTTGAGTGTGAACAAATCCTAGTGGTGAGCATAGTGGCCTAGAGCAGCTGGTCCTGTGAAACGCTCCAGCGAATTCCAGCAAGGGGCCGCGCTGATCCTCTTTACATAACTACCTCTAGGTTACAATCAGCTTCACTTTTTTATTTTCATAAACAGGGCCGGGAGACATGGCAGGTCATGGTGAGAGCAAGAGAGAGAGCGAGAGAGACACTAGCTGGTTTGCGCAAGGTAAGGAAATTCACACTATCCGTGAACAATGTGCCGAGATGAAATGAGTTCTGGTGTCATTGCTTTTTATGTAAGTTTTAAGTAACCCCTATTTGCCCATATCTGTTTTTCAAAAATAAAACAAACCCAAGGCTGACAGCAAGACCATATTTCTATGTAACTCCAGTCATACTGATATAGCACTGACACTTAAATATAGTATTTCTGAGGCACAGGCGCGCTACTTAAAGATACAAACATGGACCTGCAGCGACATATTGGTGGTCATGTGGGATTATGTCACAGTTGTCTGCAACATCTACTGGGTAACAAACCTGTTATTTTTCCAAATAAGTTCAAAACTTACAAGTTTTAAATGACATGAGAAATGGCCAGAAAAGACCATTGTGTGAACGTATACGCTAAAGGTTTAACTATATTGCTCAGTTCAAATTTTACTATCTGTGCTTACTGTACGGAAATATGGAAAATCTGGTTCTGTTAAAGAGAAACCACTGCTAAATTAGGGTCAGGTCTCACCATCAGCATCAGTTATAAGAATTTCAATCTAATTTGACTATAATTGGTGAACACAGGCATAGTAATCACTTTGAATACAATTCACCCACTCCAGGGGTCTTTAAATAATTATCAAATTCAAACAGAGAATACTTCATCCCAAGAGTACATAAAGACAAATTAAGAGCAGACACATCCACCAGAGTGATGTTTCATTTCAAACGTACCTGAAATGATCTGGAATAATTAAAAAAACAAAAAAACAAAAAAAAAAAAAAAAAAACCCATGATGGCTTTCTTTTTGTGAAGTTTCTTTTTCAGAAGTTTACCACTGACAGCTAAATGTAAATTTCACTGCTAGTACATCACACTACAAATTAACCTGAGAGATTTTTTTTTCTTTTGTTTATTTCTTTTCTGAAAACATGGAACAATAAAAGAGGAATGAAATATTTCTCTCCAAATAATGCATCTTTTATGACAGTAATCAAGATAATCTCTGAGACTTACCAGAATAAAGTCAGTTTGGTAGGTGGATAGCATGAAAACAGAGATGTTGTGATCAGCCAGGGGGGCGATGACAGATTTTGCGATTTTGGTAACCCCAATTGGCTGGGAGTTAGTGGCACTCCCACCCCCTGACACCACATTCAAAGCCAACCATGTCGCATCTGCAACGCTGAGATACTCCGACTGGGGAAGTTCTGAAAACAGATGGGGAGGAAAAAGAGGTGAGATGTGTGTGTGTCGTTGCAGTGCAAAACTACCAAATAATTAAAAAAAAAAAAAAAAGAAAATCCACAGGCATTAATTAATTTCTCAACTAATCAGTTTCTTCTTCAGTTATGTAACACAAACACTTTAAGCTTTGTCACCTCCTACACTTCCTGTCCTTTACTGCAGTCTGTGAGACTGACCATTATTATGTGAACATTATATTGGGCTTCTGGTTTTAATTAAATGTCTGGTGCTCTCCATCAATTACTGAGACAAATTGCAGTTATTTTGATAATTAAATCAAGAAATCATACAGCACTAACAGGCTTAAATGAACAATAATATACTGTGCAGAGCCATTCAAAGGAGCCAAAACACTTATAGAAATAGACAACCTATAGACATTTGTGTAAATCTCTCTTTATTGAAAATATGTATTATCAGGATGTACCTGCTGATAACCTGATCAAAAATATAAAAACTTAATCAGCTTCCAAATTGATTTCAACTGAATAGTCAAATCACCCAGTAATTAACAACCGTTTTGCCCCATACTTGTCCTCAAACATTAATCGACTAATCGTTCAAGCCTCAGATCTAACACAGGATGGATGAGAGACCCTTCAAGAAAAGAATGAAGCCATTTAAGCAGACTGTCACTTCCACAATGGCCTTTAGATTGGTGATGAGAGTGATACGCTCAAAGGCTGGAGGGCTGGCTGATAAAGTCATCGTTAATCTCTTAGAGGTCAACAGACTCCATCTAAATGCTTCCTATGACAAGATGTCGCTATTCATCTTCACGCTAAGACCCATTTATCTCTTGCTGTTGGTCCAACTTTGTGCAAGACTGAACAAACAAGAACTTTTAAGCTAACAGAATACCTGCACCTGTCTCGAAACCTAGAGCTTCTAGTATCCATGGTGACCAGTGAGGGTCACCTAAGCAACCCACGTGTAATGACATGAACTCACTCAGTCAACCACAAAACCAAACCCGCCGACAGCTTGGCCTCTGTTAACCCGTAATGGAAACGAATGGGGAGGGTGGTGGGGGCTGATGGAGCAATATGTGGTCAAACATTGCCAGTGAGTCCAGATACAAGGGAGAAATGGGTTATTCTTATATTGCATTATAACAAAAACGGCCGGACATTCTGGTCCAAAATGAAAACAAACAAGACATACCTTTAAAGCCGTCTTCATCCACTATAATGGTATAGTCCTCGGGCGTTTCAGTCAAACTGAAGAACTTACATCTAGAGAGAGAGGGAGAGGGAGGGAGAAAGAGAGAGGCTTGAGTGAACAGAGAGTGCACATGTACAGATACTCAGCAGATGTAGAAACAATCCTGCTATAGGGGGTGCAAATAAAACATGGAAGGAGAGCTGATTATATATTAACGCAGTAGCAGTAAATCCTTTTTATCAAGTACGTTTGTTCATGTTTATAAAGAAATGTTTCAGACGTCTTTAGAATCCTCATGTTTAACAGATGATTTGAGGCAAGAATGCAATGTTATCATGCCTTGGCAAAGGTTCGTCCTTGTGACTTATAAGCTACATGAGCTTTGCAGCCTTCATGCTAAACTAAAGCAGCTTTAGAAACAAAAATGGACTGGCTGATCGACTTTTTGTGGGTGTAAATTTGATTTTTGACCAGAACATCCCTTTTAATACTGTTAGTATAAAGCCTGTCCTTTGAAAACTGTATTTATATGCATTTAAAGTCTAACATGAGAAGAAAAGCCAGTGCTCCACATATCCAAATATTGCAAAAGAGGACTGCATTTGAATACATGCGCCACATGAGCTGGCCTATGCAAACATGGCCTAGTGTGCATAAGGACGGTGAGATACAAGGCATCTTTTTATGTCTCTCATAAAAACCCGACCCACAATATGGGGCAAGGGGAGCCTTGATTTACTGCCTAGCTAGCAGACCCCCTGTATTATTTTCCCTCCAAAGGGGATACCAGGAAGGTTTGTTGATTCTGGAGAGCAGCGTCTTATTGGACACTGCCAAAAGAGGTGGATTGCTTTAAGGTTTTTATTAGCTGTAGGGAAGCTCTCGAGCTGTGGTCCTTTTGCCTTCCCCCCTGAAGTGACACACTGTACTGATGAGGAAAGGTATTTGTGGCTGATCTATGAAGAATCAAACAGAAAAAAAGGCTTATATACTAGAGTTTTGTCCTTTATGATTGTATTAGTAATAACCCATAATCAATTCTCTAAGGCAAATGATGTCGAATTCATTCTGCTTTCTATACATTTCCTTCAACATAAGAGTGTAATCCAGTTATCATGACAGCGCAGTGTCAAACGACAGATGCAGCAAAGCTTCTCCATAAGCAGGAATAGCTCTAAATACATTCAGGATGGGGGTGAGGGAGCGATGTCTTGCTGGATTTCACTCTGCATTTTCAAAATATCTCCCATTTTACAGACAGGCCTCTGTCAAACAGTGAGCACATCTTTGCATATCTGCGAAAAAGGCAGGCGTGGGAGACTAAATTAAGAGGCCGTGTTGCTTTGCTTGGGGTGTGGACAAAGGAAAAAACCTGATGGTGGTTATTTTTTAGCTCCCTGTATCAGAAAGAATGAAGCACCAGGGCTTCTCCTTTGTGAATTTTCAACAAGCTGTGACTCACTCGCCCAATGCCTTTCGCAAAGATGTGCTCATCATTTCTGTTCCTGCAGGAAGAAAAAATAAGTAAACAAGTGATTTTGTTTCCTAGTCCCAGATAACGGTTCTCTCAATGCACTAATTATTGACAGAAATACATTTCATTAGATAGAGTGAAATCCTAAACCTAATTACACATTCCTTTCGTTCCCCCTAAATCCAATTACCGAGCCAGGAACACAGGATAAAACAAAACAGCTAAAATAATCAGACAGCGGCCGATTTTAATCAGGTCATTTTTCAGGTTATCTGGAGTTTCGACTCAACATAATGTTTTCTGAAAGGGCATGATGTAGCTATTTTTGGGGCCATGGGGCTGCATTTGATTTGCAAACTGAGCCATGCTGTGAAATCCAATCAAAAAACTGTAATGCCTTATTTTTTGAGGATGTGCGTGTCTGCATTTAGAATAACTCCAAAAATAAGTATGCAAGAACTGATACTCAAAATCAGTACTAGTCTTCTTTCCTCAGGTCTGTTCTTTTTGCCTCCACACATTACTAGTGTCCACAAGCTGACATTTCAGAGAATGCACACATTTCAACATCAAACTAGCTGCTGTAAAACAGCCAAAACTGGCTATTAATACATGTCAGAATTCAAATTGAACCATTCGTATTTAATTGCACAGTTACAAACGGTTTCTGCACTTATTTTGAAAGCACATTTTATTATTAGAATTTGATTAGAATGTAAAACTAACTCTAAAATGATAATTGTTCAGGAAAAGAAAGACATTTTCAGCTTTCAACGGAAGTACCAATTTTACTCCATGCTTTTACCAACCAGTTAATTTTGGTTGAAGTATCAAGCAGCTGGTCCTATAAGATGACAAAAAATAAAATCTAACAAAAATAAGCTTTGAATGTAGGATAAAAGTAAATATGATGAATTTTTAAATTTAGGTGAAAAGCTCCCAATTGCACAACCCTTTAATGTGACTACAAGCTCCATAACTAAAAGGACCATCCCAGCTGATAATGAGCTGAGCTGTGTTTCAGCTTTGTGTGTAGATGGGGTGACAAGCCTGTTCAGTTTCACTTTACAGCTCAGCACCAGTGACACAGCTGAATTTCCCTTTCGTCCACACCAACTAAACAGTAAGCAGCACAACACGCGAGAGCTGTCAACAGCATTCTCAACAGTAAGCAACTTTTGCCACAACTCCTCTAGCAAGCTGAGCTGCTGCCGTTTGCATCCTACACGGCTGGGAGAGTCTTTGGGGAGGGAAGGAAACTTAAAGGAAAGTCGTTGTTCAGTGTTACGGAATTATATTCCTAACTTGCGCTGAAAATTGCATTGTGAAAAAGTGTATTTAGGCTTATTTGGCATGCGCATGACAATTAGTTAACTGGTAAACAATATACTGGAATTATTTAAAGTCTAAAATTATAAAATTTATCCCCATCACCCCATTGGACACCTCAGTGGCGGTGGTCCAGTGGTAGGGTACTTGCCTATGGACCAATGGCTCAAGAGGTCCCAGGTTGGAATCCCACTTCTGGCACTACCACCACTGGGTCCCTGAGCAAGACCCTTAACCCTGAATTGCTCCAGGGGGACTGTCCCTGTAATTAGCACTCTGGAAAAGAGTGCCTGCTAAATGCTGTAAATGTAAATTATTTTAATCATTGTAGGTTAATAACCATACCATATAAAATCATTTTAAACACTCATCTGCACCTGAATGTATTTTAATAAAACTCAGTTAATGATTCGTTTTTACAGTTATTGCAAACAGCACACTTTCAATTGGTGGTGACCTACAGGGGGCAAGTCAGAATGCTCAAACCAACGATCAGACCAAACAGAACAGGCCTGGGTATATTTGGACATCATTCAAAGCCCATAGGGTGCGAGGGGCTCTTTTTTGAAACAGATTGCCGAGTGTGCACAGTCAGAGAGCGAGCAGTGAACACAATAGAAGACCCCGAAGAAACGGAGTTCACTGCTAGACGCAAAACCACAAGCTGCAGAAGGAATTTGAAAAACAAGGCTTTCTCCCCCTCCTCAAGCTTGTTTTAATAGCCTTTTCCTCTGGCAAGAGAGGAGCTTAAACCAACACATTGATACCCTTAAGTCTGCCGCCTGTTAAGTCAGCCTTAGACTAGAACTAGGAATTTCATTTCCAGCGTCCCTGTTCTAAACGTAGGTTTTTCTGATTTTCAGTTCCATGACTTCTGCTTCACGTGCCTCCAGCTATTGCAGAACATGACACACCCTTCATAACAAACATATCCAGGCATATCTTCACCAAAAATGCCACAAACTGTTTACATTTCTAATAACTTCCACGAAATGGCCAACTTGTAAAGGGAACAGGGCTGCATCTCTACACCCAGATGATGTTGTTTGTAGGTGGGAGGAACTTTTTTGAAAAACTACCACTGCTTTGGGCTTGATTTTGGGGGGCTAGAGATGTATTGACATTTCAGCTCCCAGGCCATGGGACTTTAAACAAATGAGAAAAACATCAGAAAATATATAATAATAAAATAAATAAACTAAATGTTTAACTCAACATTCAGTTCCCAAACAAGAAACAGGGTAAATTCTAACTTTTGATGAATTACTTTATGATGCACTAACCTAAGACATTCATTATCACATCCTCTCATCTTCTCCTCTCCTCATAAACTTCAAGTCTCA
Organism: Hepsetus odoe; assembly: GCA_017165825.1. Lineage (NCBI taxonomy): Eukaryota > Metazoa > Chordata > Actinopteri > Characiformes > Hepsetidae > Hepsetus > Hepsetus odoe. The sequence goes on from CM029371.1 coordinate 3,817,824, forward strand.
AACTCAAATGTCTTCTTTCACAAGCTGACTGATAAAAAAACGGTCTTTTTTTACTTTCAGTAATCGTCTCGTCTTCAAACCCATAGGGTGGCCTGTTCAGCGGGGATTAAAACCTAACTGGGACTAAAAGAGATTTTTTCCATGTAGAATCAGCTACTGACAACTAGCTTAATGTCCAAGGTCGGCCTTAATCTGCGTCCTCATTATCGGACCCTGCTATAAGCTCACTTCTGTGATCAATGACAGAAATACCACAGTATGGTGCAAGTGGTGGTTGGGGAGGGGTCCTTATCTTTAAAAGCCCCACCGTGGCTTCATTAAGGCCTTGTGGCTCAGTGAATCCAAAAGAGAAGGTATCGCGCCTCCTCAAACACACCAAATGGAAAAGAGAGAAACGACAGTTGTCCGTCCTTTCCCAGGAAAGGAAACGGGATTTCTATTGTCACCTGTTTCAGTCGAATGTTTAGAATTTGTTCAATGTTGCTCCTACGATACTGAAACCTGCAGCGTTTCAATGCTCATTCATCATCAGAAATCTTTGAAGCTCATTTCTCCCTCTAAGCTGGATTCCTCCTTGAGTGCAGATCTGTGTCCCGAAGACTATGAGCATTTTCTGACTATGAGCATCATTCCCAGACCAGTTGCCCTGAGCTACCCTTGAGCATGGTACCGTCCCCATCACTGCTCCCCGGCCACTTTAAACAGCTGCCCCCTGCTGCACAGTGTGTGTTGGCCAAAAACAGGGGTTGCATTTGGTTGTGTTTCACCGTGCAGAGTTTCACACTGACAAAATAGCCGCTTTCGCTTAACAGCCATCCATACCCAGATTGTCACTCGGGGAAAGCCTCCTCGGCCCAGAAACGACATCATGTCATTGAGACCCACAGCAACTAATGCATGCAGGACCTGTCAGGGACCCTAAAAAGCACACCAACTGTATTCAAAAGCAAGGCAGGTGATCAGGCCCCAACTTTCCCCACTGTTTCCCACTGCAGTTGTTTACAGCTTTCCAACCGGCCAGTACAATTCCACTGCTGCAGTGAGGAAGGAGGGGGCGACAGAGGGAGCTGGTGCAGATCTGTGGGACTCCCTGCAAGAAAGTTGGACAAAAACGTCTCGTGGAGGTGCTGCTGATGTGCAGAGGCACAGGGGGACGGTTCGGGCGAGCCGTCAGGAGGAGGAGGAGGAGGAGGAAGAGTGCACCATCGCCGGCGCTCAGCAGCACAAACAGCCCCGAGTTTGATCCGGAGCGACACCTCCGCGCACTCGAGGGGAGAAAAACAAGGCAGCGAGCTCGAACACACCCCCCTAACCGTCGAGCGAGCGAAGTTAGCGGCGGAAAAACAGCCTGACAGCTCAGGGGCACGAACCGTTAGACCAACGAGGCTTTTTCTCGTCGGGGGGGAGAAGTCAGGAGGGTCTTTTTGGAACAGAAAGGCTGAGGGAAGTTACAGAAAACTAGCAAAACGCTTCGCGGCGGTCTTCTGTAGCTTAGCCGCTCGGACTGCTAGCCGTGAATTCCGCTTTGGCAGCGAGGCTCTTCAGGAGAGAAACGCTGAATAAAAGAGAAAGAAAGACGTGCTCGGAGTTTCACAACACCGCGGTCTTAGCGGAGGGGCACTTACCTCGTTTTGGAGGGCAGGAAGGCTAGTTTGATTAATCCGTGAGTGCAAATCTGGATGCCTTCCTTTGCTATACTGGCTACTTTCAAGCTGTGCTCTAAAATGTGCAGTTCCATCTTTTTCTCCTTCTCATTTGTGGTACATCTAAAAAAATATATCTCTGTATATACACACGTCTATTCTTTGTTCATAAAAGACAGCAGAAAGAGAGAGAAAAACAATAAATAAATAAATAAAGAACTAGAGCTGTGAGCCAGCGGACAGTGCTTCTTAAAAACCTGCGGGGAAAAAAAGAAGGGAGAGAGAGACCAGGAGAAAAGTTGTCCACGGCAGGGAAAAAAAGAGACGGAGAGAGAAGCAGGGAGAAATAAAAGCAAAGCCCAACGAGGTAAAGGGAAGGGAGGAAAAAAAAAAGAGCGGCTGTCGGCCCCCGTGTTTCCACTCCGACAGGGATTGGATCGGTCCGGCAGCTGGTTACAGTGAAACAAACAAGCTGCCACTCAAAAGAAGGGGCGGGACTAAGCGGGGAAAGGTGCATTATGGGAAACGTAGTTCGCAGCTGAGAGTTTGCACTTCTGTTGAAATGAAATGAAATGAAAGGAAAAGAGATTGTTTGTGCTGGCACACACACACACACACACACACACACACACACACACACACACACAGAGCAAGGTGGGGGTGGCACTGGTCTGAGACTTGAACCCAAGATCCACTAATCATGGGCCCTAATCCCTAACCACTAAGCCTCCACTGCCCCTTATATATAAAAATATATTATATTATTATTTTATTATATTCCTAGGATGGTGGTGCAGTAGAGAAGCAAGGTTGTGTTGGTTTGGACGTGTTCACAGGAGAGACAAGGATGATATTGGATGGAGCTGCCAGGAAAGAGGAGAAGAGGAAGACCAAAGAGGAGGTTTATGGACGTGGTGAGAGAGGACATGCAGGTGGTCGGTTTGAAGCAGGAAGATGCAGAGGACAAGTAGAAATGGAAACACATGATCCGCTATGGCGACTCCTAAATGGGAGCAGCCGAAAGAAAAAGAAGAAGAGGATGGTGGTTCAGTGGGTAGCACTGACATCTCACAATGGGAAGGTCCTGGGTTCCCAAGTGGTACGGTCCTGGTCCTTACTGTATGGAATTTGCATGTTCTCCCCATGTATGCTTCTTCCGGGAGCTCCTGTTTGCTCCCACTGTCCAAAGATATACAAATATGCGTATGCTTAGGCGTTTTCTTAAATGGCTAATAATAATACTTGTACAACATACAATTCCATAACTGTTATCGGCCAACAGGTAGTATATAAACTGTCTGAATCAGAACTGAATCAGCATCCCCAGGTTCCAATCATACACCCATGTTTACCTTCCTCTTGCTGTTTGCACACATATTTATTATTATTATTATTATTATTATTATTATTACTATTAAAATTTGCACACCACACTTTGTTGATGGTACTTTGTAGAGTATTATTTACAATACATATAATACTGCTGCTCTGTACAGTAATCAGTTATAATACTGCTTTACACCCAGCACCGGACTGTCACTGCTGACTCCCACTCATCTTCCACTAATGTGCATACTGCCTCTGTTTCTTAAGATGGACGGATGTTCTCCGTCCTCTGTTGTGCAATTGATTTTGCACTGGTTGTTGTCTTGTCTGCACTTGCTAGTCTCTTGTCCTCTGGTGTGTTCTGTATCATGTTAGATGGTGTAGCACCAGGGTCCTGGAGGAACGTTGTTTCGTTTCGCTGTGTACTGTGTATATGGTTGAAATGAAAATAAAACCTACGTGACTTGACAGATAAACAGGCTTGTAAGGAGTGAAGTAGTTTGCTTTCATAGAGCATTCACTCTGTCTTATGTGGCTAGACGTGTATGAGATCCAGAAGGAGAAAGCATAAAGAAAGGCAGTTTTGCTATAGTTACTTTACTTTTCAGGCATCACATTTGCATCCTAGATAGACAGACGTTTTGTTTAACGAAGGTGCTTGACACCGATATCTCCAAAACTCATCAAAAAGAAACGTCAGGATTGGGCGTATTGATCCACTCAATTTTTGGAGGCCAAAATAAATGGCTTAAGACAAAAGCTAAAACTGGGTGGGTGTTGGAGCCTCCCCCAGGTTTAAGAGGGTGATGGGCAGTTTAGAAATAGATTTCTTTTCTCAACTGAAGACTACTTGCGTATGAGAAATATATTCTTAAATATCATATAATAAAAACCTTTTAAAATCTCTTCACTAAGAAGGATTAGGGAAAAGTATGTTCCAACTGTATGTTCATCGCAGCAGCTACAATTACAGTCACTTTTTTCAAGATGAGTTTAGAATAAAAACAAGCTTTGGGGATAATGGCATTAACCTCCTCAAAACACAAAGAAATTACTTCTCAGCAAACAAATTCATCATGCCTGAGAGGATTAGTGAACAGATCCCTGTAGTTCAAATCAGAATGAAAAGGGTTCAGTTCTTTGAAAGTGACTACCCTTGTCAATGTGAAACGCAGCATAACACAACGATATTCAACCTCTGCGTTTCACCCACACATGCAGCAGCTATTGAAAGCACCTGGGGAGCAGTGACAGGGACGGTACCTTGCTCAAGGGTACCTCAGGGCAACCTACTGGTGTGGGATTTGAACCCACAATCTTCCAAGCTGGGGCCAAACTCCCAAACCACTAGGCCCCCACTGCCCTTTGTACACCTTTAGGATGTTGGTCAGGTTTACAGCCCAGGAATGAAAAAGGATTCTTCGGCAAAATCATGATATAATATTAGAAAAGGCTGAACACACAGCCCAGCAAGTTTTAGCTGGATTTGAATTTTTCTGAATTGAAATTATAGGACCAGTCCAAACAGTCACTAATCTTAAAGGCGTCCTGACTGGTTTATCAATGGGTCTGATCTGAAATGCTTTATGAACATGGTTCTCCAAGCTAGGGTCCTGTTTTTTTTTTGTTTTTTTTTTTTAAAGACAGTAAGGGAGGGACTTGAACCACACTTCATTGAAAAATCTGTAACTAATAGCCTATAAACTTGTGACTCATACACTTCATTAATTGATGGCTGATACCGTATGTTTCATAATCCTTAGCTTTCTGAGGTTCAGTTGGTTCGTTCAGACAAAAAAAATACTCTTTACACTGAGTTTGCAACCTGCACTGCACTAAATCCAACTAAATGGCTTCCATAACAGTGAAACTTTGCTGGTCAGCTTTTTGGATTGATGATATTAATGACGAGCTCAGAAAAGCCTAGGGGTGACACAGTTTATCACAATGAGGTTAAAATCTGATCTTTTTGTCCCTGCTCATTTAAATACAAACCCATTGCTTATTGAAACGAGATTAGAGTGGCAGGGAGGAGGGGAGGGCTTCATGGTGGAATGAACGCTTTCTGAATCTTTGAACGTTTGCGCAATCGTTTGCATTGACCCATTTGCTGCTTTATCAATAGTCCTGCTGAATAAGAACAACTTTAAATGCAGCGAAAAGCACAAACAGGCCTAGTAAAGGTCACCAGACCCCACAAGCAATACTGGTGAAATGTTGCTGTTGTAATATCACACGCTATGAAGTTTTAAACATGTCTCCATATTAAAAAGCTGGTTTAATCATTCACAAAGTTATGCTCAGCTGGGCCTTTGCTGAACACAGCCATAATAAAGCATTCTTTGTATGCGGCCATGATAAGAACCATTAGCTGCTCTGATCTCCCAGAGGACTAAATCAAGCTTTGTTCATCTGAGATGATACCCATCCGTTAAAGATGTTTTCTTCCTCTGTGCACCATCGCCGGCACCACCTCAGTTGATGAGATTTCACACTTCTGGCTTCATCGACATTTTCCCATTCATTCAGGTTACATAATGGCCTGTTCGTGGTTTGTGCTATCAAGGATGTCATGAAGTGAAGCTCCAGGATCACGTATGATTTAAGTGTGGGCAGTTATCTGGCAGACTTTATTTAGACCAGGGCCGAAAATAGAAGGGGCTTCTCGCCCTGATAGACTTAAAGGTGCGAGGAAGAGCAGCTATCGTTTGTCTTCGGGACGCTTCAGCTGTTAGAGAGGAAAAAACACAGCTCTATATATCAGTCTGGATGAGTTCAGTTAAAAATAGAGGCTTTGCCAGTTTTCCAGGATCATGAGAAAGCCTGGCGAATAACTTATTAAAAAAGACAGAACTGATTATTTATCTACATTTAACAACACTGTTGAATAATGTCCAACAAACCAGGAGTAAAATAGTCTCTAAACCTGGGTTGGATGATTTGGGGGAAAATACGAGTTTTTTTTTTACAGTTACACTTTAGAAATGAGTCCTAAATACATTATTCTAGATTTGAAACAGCACAATGCAACAAAACGCAGCCTTTGCATTTCACCCACACACACCCACAACAGTAGGGGGCAGCTATTTAAAGCACCCAGGGAGCAGTGATGGGAACAGAACCTTGCTAAAAAGGTACGACCTTTCGATCAGGGCGACCTACTGGTCTGAGATTCAACACTAGACCACCGCTGCTCTATATTAATGCCTAGTAAAAGCTGTTGAGAATTTTTATTGCAATTAACAAATGAACAAGTTCATCAGTGAAGACTGCTGCACATTATCATTTTGCAGTTATGCAGCCCTTAATGCAACTCATTAAATCACATCCTTATTACACAAGGTCGAAGATTTATTCCAAGGGTTGCAAGAGCACGATCCAGACTGCAGTTTTTGGCAGCAAAAAACTTTTACAAAACTTTTGGGCTTTTTTTTTTTTATTAATGAGCATAAACTTAAACCATTACATTTCTTTCAGCAGCAACATTTCCAAAAATCACATTACCAAGCTGGAGAAAACACAAATCAGCAGACTGTAAAACGCAAGACCTTTCACTTGAGATTATATTGGCAGGATAACTCGAGCGTGAAAAGCAGGAGCTAAGCAGGGCCCTGCAGGATTCTTTGTCGGATGTGTGAAGGAACGTTTGCATGTCGACTGTGTGGAGAAAGGCTAGTTATAAAATCATGCACACATGCACCCCATCGAGCCAGGAGAAATTAAACCTTTTCACAGGATGCTGCATCATCATTTAGCAACTCAAAACCTGACACCATGTATCCAAGTGATAAACTCTTATCGCTAATCCTTCCCTTGTGTCAACCTGATTGTACACTTTTGCAGAAATACCAGTTACACCTTTAACTTCTTCAAACCACCTCCAACAAGATCATTCAGCTGGCATTTAGAGGCAAACAGAGGCTTTGAGGAGAAAGAGTGGGCTGTGCTCCCCTAAGAGAATCCTTTAATCTGTGTCCCATGACTCAATGTGAAAAACTCTTGAGAACCAAGTCCATGAAAGGCAGCTAAAAGCTCAGCTTATTGCCCCTCACATGCTGCCTGCATTTCCATCAGAGCTGACCATGCTTTCTTTCCCCTCTTGAGAATGCTTGGTGCCAATTGTTAACTTTGAATTTAAAATCCAGCACTATTTCAACAAAGGGGTGCTTTAGAGAAATACAAGCACAGCCTTGCATTTCATTTGGCAGCCCTTTTAATTAGGCTTTCTTCCACAATGCCCAGCATGAGAAAGTCAATGTAAATTATTTTCAATGATTTTAAAGGCTGAACAAAAAAGACAAACCTGTGTAAACAGTCATGGTTTATTCAGAATTTGAAAAATGATCAATAATTCTGATTATACTGCATTTTAAGAACCCCATAAATCTTTTGATCCAGCACATTGTCCTGTTCGACTAATAACATTAATTGGTAGTAGTTCTAGGAAGTGCTCCCTCTTAATTCCTAGTATTAGTGCAAGACTTTCATCTCAACTTAATTCTTCCCTAAAAGATTTAATCATTCATAGCTCTTGAAGCTGCCTGCACTTCCGTTTTTTCCACTCCTCTCACCCCTGAAGCCAAATCTCATGGTGTTCACATACTCCCAGAGCGCTGCAGACATGACCACTGTAAATGCTCGCCAGATGATGCAAGCAGAGGGGCAAACTGCATTCGGTTCACAAAAGATCCACTGACCAAGTGGATACAGCTGACCATGAACAGTTTCAGGAAGCCTGTGGTAGAAACCAATCAGGGTCTTCGACATTTCTTGGAGACGGGCTTCTGCAACATTCAACTTGGCAGTCAGATCCAAGTGGTTTCAGAGAAACTTGAATCAACGGGCACCTCTTCAGCTCTTCTCTGCCCTCTGCTGAAAAGGACAAAAATGAATCAGCACAATATCAAGCATGCGTTCGCCTTTTTCAAAATTACAGAAAAATGACAAGCAACAACCACCAAGGAGGCATCTACAAGCAAAACCTGAATACTAATGTAGTTCCATTACATTTTGTACATATTACAAAGATGTCTTTTGGGTCACTATAACAGGACTGAAAAATAATTACTACTGGTTTCTAGAAATGTTACTAAGCAGCCGCTGGCCAGGAAAACCATATGGTATCAGCTTCAAGATGCAACACCGGTAGCATGCCCTTTAACCAATCACTGCTGCAGCTACAAGTGCACCTATTCAGCAAGAACAGAATGTAAATGTTGCCCTTAAGATAGCAGGCCTCTCATTGATCAAAAGCTGCATCATATCCTGCAGGGCATAGATATGGGATCAACGCGTTAAGGATCGCCAGTGGTAGCATATGGCTGACCCCCTTTGAAAGTGATCCGTTTGAGACACAGTCTTCTCACCTTTAAGACCTGCAGCAGCCGTCAGTCCAAGGCCAAAGTCCTGATGAAGACAGACATTTTAATGGCCACTCCAAACAATACAGTACATCCTTTCCAAGGATTGTATTTGTTCCCAGGAGACCGCAACAGCTAAAAGCTGAAGAAGCTCCCTGGGATGAGCTTTAATTTTTGGTCATGTCCACAGCAAGTAAGGAACTACACCTCCTAAAAGCCTTGGTATATGACCAACCATTAAAATGACCAAGCAAGGGTAGCAATAAATACTAACCTTTAATGATCTCGTCTCAGCCGCTCCACACGAGACCTACAGAAAATTACAGGTCACAGTTACAAACTCATGTAAACACATGACGCTTGAGCTCTAAAGAGGTCATATAGCAATGTGGTGTTATGTTCTAGCTTAATGCAGGGTGGGGCATGGTGTTGGGCATGTGGCAGAGTTCTGACAGTCACTGGAAGCCTCACATACCACACATGTACCACAACTCTAGCCAGTCAGCAGGGCTGCAGATTGTGCAAGAAACCATTCAACACACCACTGCCCGACGTGGCCTGATGCCTAGCATCAGAAGCTCCGTCAACTGAAACAGGAAACGTCCAATATCAGGACAAGTGTTGATACTAGTGAGTGCCTGGCTTTGAAATCAGTTTGCAGTCCCATGTTTTGTAATTTGAGTGACCCTATCCACAAGTGCCTTAAATTCAGGACAGCAAACAGGAACCAAAGCATGAATTTGAAGATATCTGCGCATACACACTGAAGAGACATCCCACTGATGACAAGGCATGGGACTCCTAAGAAATCAAAAGTCGTGGCAAAACACAGGAGAGAAATGCGCGCGCACATATATATACACACACACACACATACATAACTATAGGCTGTCTCGTAACCACCAGGACCCAATATATTGAGGATATAAGGCCCATTACAGCAAGTAACGAGCTGCTCTAGCACTGCCATTTGAACATTCCAGTCAAGATGTACAACTGGATGCAGATACCCACAGGGCAAAAATTGTTTTCATACTGCTATTTGTGTTTTAATCACAAAGTCACTCACCAGCAACAGGACTGAGAACCCTCCTCTGTACATCACTGCATCTGGAAACAAGCATGAAGACTCATAGCAGGGGGAGCAGAATATTTTAATAACAAACCATATTAAGGATCAATGTCTTGCAGTGTTTGCCCACAGCATCATGGCAGGAGCACCATGGGTAAAGCTATACTACAAAGTTAGTCTTTGAGGCATTTCCAACGACACGGCCCTACAGCGAGGGGCCAGTCGGGATAGACCTCAGCATCACATTCATATTTAAACACATAAATTACTCACCATCAAAAACGGGCCGAAGAGCACATCTTTAAACGCTACATCTTAAGTGATGGACCACATTTTCCTACAAAAAGGAAAGACATCAGTAAAGGTTGTCTTCTGCCTTCAGTGGTTCTCCAAATCTAGGTTACGTCAAGAGTTCAGAAAGGCATGTTCTTTCATGGTCATAAGTGCAGTTGAACAAAGCCGATCATCATTACAAATACTGATGCAAGACATGACCAGATGAGCATTACCTGATGGCAGGGTCTTCATCTTTGAATCAGCATCTACCCAAAATCTGAAAAAGATTCCAAGTGTTAAGGAGTTCATCATAATGACAATCAGACTATAAATAACTCCAGACAAGTGTCCATTCTCATAAGTAGCACCGCTATTACGTAGGCACAGCGGTGGGTTGCAAGAGAGCAGATGTATAGTATTCGCACTGTACTAGTTCCTAAGCCCATCTTTTCTAGGCCGTGACTAGGACTGTGCACAAATTGGGGTGTGAGCTTTCCAAAGAAGATTCACGATATTGCAGGGGACTGTTAATCAATATGAAAATAAAAAAGTTAATGTACATCAAGTGGAAGAATTTCCAGAAAGACCACCTTGCAGAAATGGACTTGTATATATTGTCTCAAAAGGAGTGGTAGGTCTGAGTTTGAACAGATTTTACATTAAAAGGTATTATAAAACCTAGAAAAGCTTCATCACCTGTATGTCTCTAAAGCAGACCTTGTAAACAGGCTGTTTTTCCTGGCTGAAGGATTAGTGGTTATACTAATATCCTTGTATCTATGCACACCTTTACTCTGAGGACACACACACACAACCTAAAAATCAGTTTCTTTGAAGCAGTTGTATGCAAATTAAAACCAAAATATAAGATCAAATGAACTGTCAAGTTTTAAGTCAGCAAGCAACCAAAGTCATATAGACTTCTAACCAAAACCGCTGACTTATGCCAAATTTGTGCATTTTGTAATGTAAGCAAATGAAAAAACGCGATAAGACCGAGTCACTCCACTCCCATCCTGTGGGGGCGCTCGACTCCAAGCAAGGGTATGATGCACGCAATGCACCTTGGGATTTGGAGTCTCCCCTCCCCACGTTTCCTAAGGCCAGCTTAAAGGAAAACGCTCACCTTCGATTGAGCGTGTTGGCAAAAATAAAAAGCCAACAAAAATGCACAGAAACTCCCCGTCGCCGCAATCTGGCAGAACTTTTACTACAAAACCCTCAGCTTTAGGATGACTCAGTAAAAACGGAGTCCACTCACCATCCTGCAGCTCCACATGCACAAGACCTCCGGAAAAAGGGGCTCCTTTGCACATTCTGAGGAGAGAAGACGCAAGCAAATAAACTCATTATACACAAAAGCCTGGACAAAGTTGTTCCACCGTGTTAGATGCTATACCAGGCCTCATTGTCACGCCTGCAACGGACCGTACAGGAATGAAAGCAAACCCGGAGTTGATCTGGCCACGAGGAGAGCGAAATTTTCATCAGAAAACCCGCATTTATATTGCTTGCATGGCCTTTAAACGGCTGAGGAATCACAGCGTGCACGGTGACCTTGTATTCAACAGGCTATACGTGATTTTAGACCCTCGACATTAAATATAATCAGCCCAATGAGCCCAGATAGACCCTTTATATCCTACAGAAACACAGTCGCCACGTGGTGGCTTCAAAATCGGTCTAAAGAGCCGCAGCTTCGCTCCTTCTAAACCAGGCCAAAGCACACAAATCACCCACAAACAGAATATAGCTCCCTACAGCACTCTAGACCCCAAATTAAAACAAAAATCCCCATGAAGCAGAGTACACCCACCTCCGTCTCGCACACAGCACAATGAGGACAAACCGGAGGCGCGCCACAAGCTTTATAAACCGCAGAGTTGGCGCCCCCTGGCGCCGCGGGGGAGTTTCCTTTGACCTCCCATGCGATTTTAAGTGAGTTATTTGTCATCGTGAGCACATAGTGAACCACAGTTAAATAGAGGCCACATCCAGCGTCCAGGGAGCAGTGATAGGAACAGTACCTTGACCAAGGGTACCTCAGGGTGATCTCTCTGGGTGGCAGTGGTCTAGTGGCCTATGGTTGGCTATGGAACCTATGGCTCAAGAGGTTCCAGGTTCGAATCCCCTGAGCAAGACCCTTAACCCTTAACCCTGAGTGTCTCCAGGGGGGACTGTCCCTGTAATTAGGACATGGAAGTCGCTCTGGATGAGAGAGTCTGCTAAATGCTGTAAATGTAAATGTAAATGTACTCCAGGATTTGAACCCAAGACCTTCCAATCCTGAGGCCTAATCTGGGTTAGGGTCAAGGCCCTAGGGTACGTAGATCCTGTGAGAGCTGTGGGAGCTGTGATGGGGATGGTACCTTACCCTACTGGTTTGGGACCTCATGACCTTCTGAATCTGGGGCCTATCCCTAGCCACTAGACCACCACAGCGGAAACCGCGGTAGACCATGGGTTCAAGATCAGTAGGTTGCTCATCTCTCCTTTGCACATGTCCAAACCCTCACAATCACACCTCTGTGTCTCTGTGGGCATCTTTAAATCTGACAACTCCAGCTCCACCAGCCTATCTTTCGCCAGGACGAGTTTGGACACAAGTTGTTTTTAAAAAAGTCTCTGAAAAGAAAGTCACAGATCTGTGGTCCTGTAATAATGAAAGGGGGATTATTTTGGAGAAAGTCATCGCTTTCTTTAAACTAAGTTACATTCAGAACCAGTCGTATTAGATTTGAATGCGGATATTTTCTTGAATGAAGTACTGAAGTACTGTAATAATGTAATAATGAAGTACTGAAAAAGTAGTGTGTCACTATACATTTATTATTGTGTTATATAAATATAAATATAAACATAATACCACCCCCCCCCATCCTGCGCTCCAGCCAATCAATCTGCTGTTGCCATAGTGACCAGTCATCATTCAGTTTTCTGAGGAAAAGAAACCGTTAGACATTCAGAGATTGTTATTAATTTCATTACTGGCTGAAAAAATTGGTATTTTTTATTCTTGTCTATTTCCTGAAGAGAGTCTAAGAAGAAGGTTGCTGAGAGCTGTGATCTCCTTTTACTCCCCGAAGACCCAAATGGAAACGGTAATGTTAGCTCAGCTAGAGGCTGCTCGCTAACCATGCTAATTGAAAAGAAGGTTTTGATGACAAAGAGCTATTTTATGATCATTTTATTGAAGGTAAACCTTAAACATGCACAAAACCTTGTCCTCAGTTTACAAATGACAGCTAATATTAAGTTTTACATCAGTAACGGTTCATTTCAGACAGTTTTCTGACAATTTTCCTGAATAAACAGACAGAAACTGTTTACATTCAGAGTCTGAGAACAGAAGATAAATCAGAACATTTCATTATCATAATCCATCCATCCATTATCTGCCGCTTGTCCCAAACGGGGTAGCGGGGGAGTGCTGGTGTCCAAGGCAGTTGGGTTATGTTTGGATTGCTGGCCAAAGTGGCTTTATTGCTCATCTGTATTTAAAAATAAAAGGCTGCAGAAAAGTGAAGAGCCTTAAAGCCAGATTAAAGAAATGTTTAGACTAATAAACCAAGCTGTGTGTCATCTCTATTGGCTACGTTATAAAAAAATAATATGAACAGACACAAAAAACTGGTCCTGTGATTGCAGTGTAACATCGTTTTTAAAGACCCATCGTTAATAATCTGCTATCGTTTTTGTCCAGGCAATGATGCAGACGAGGATGTTGTTTGCTGCCACTAAAATAAGTGACACTGAAGCAGTGGGAGCATTGCTAGAGCAGGTACTGAATTTCACATTGTTTCTTGAAGCTGTTTTCATGCATGCATGCGTTTCTGCTTGTCCTCCCATTTTCCTCTGGAGTCCATTTTTGCAGTTTGTGTTGTTTAATGTTCCAAAATATTCCAAAATGTGCACTTTACAACTTTTTTTAGTCGTAATAATTAAGCAGTCTGTTACTGTGGGCAGATAAATTTGTTGAGTATATTCGCTGCAATTTATTGCTTAGCTCTTAATTGAACACTGAAACCCTCAGAAAATGAACTATCAGCCCAATTGGTAAGTCCAGATGTTCTAAAAGGTTTCTTTCTTTAACATTTGTTTACAGAGAGGCAGGAACAGCATTAAATCTAACCATTTCTACGACATCTGTCTCTCCAGTAACTTCACTACAGACTGCACTTGACATGAACCCTCTTTTTCGGCCAGCTGTTTACTACCAATCTACTGATTTCTTCACATCTTTAGTACAGGCTTAATGTCTATTTAAAAAAAAAATAGTCCATTAGTTCCAACATCATCTTTTGGCTCAATTTCAGCTTCACCCACACTATGTGCTAGATTCTCTTTAGTCTTTAGCTGATGTCTTTAGCTGATGTTACCTTGCTTTCTTCAATGAAGGTGTTAGTACCGCTTTCCTTTTGTATATAAATTTATTTTAATTCAGCTGTCAGACTCCTATTTCCACCCATTTGTTTTAGTGTCATTTCTAATTTTAAGGAGTATTCCTTTGAATGTTCTGCTGTGGTGCTTTGATATCTTCCTTAGTATGATTACGGCTGTTATTTATAGTTTAAAAAATTTTTTTTGTATATTGCAAACATTAGACACATTGTACTGTGAACAAGCAAAGTGCCACACTCCCCCGATGTTTGGGATTTCCTTCTTAAAGGAAGTGCATTATCCTATTTATTGTTTCAATCGAAAACCCCATAATTCCAGGGTGTGGACATCTTTGCTGTGGATGAGCTCAGCAGGACTCTTTTACATGTGGCAGCAAGAGAGGGGTATGACGAGGTGGTGGAATACCTGCTAGAAAGGGTAACAGACGTCAACATCGAGGATGCTCTGGGAAACACCCCACTTCTAGATGAAATTTGCAGCGAGTATGCAAAGAGTGGACTAAAAGCATGTTTTGCCCTCAATAAGGAGGAAATATCTTTTGATCAAGAGACCAGTGGCTTTTCTGTGGAGTACCACTGTAACAGTTAGGTCCATAAATATTTGGACAGAGACAGCTTTTTTCTAATTTTGGTTCTGTACATTACCACAAGGAATTTTAAATGCAGATGCAGCTGAAGGGCAGCCTTGAAGCTTTAATTCAGTGGGTTGAATAACAAGATTGCATACAAATGTGAGGCACTGATGCATTTTTAACACAGTCCCTTCATTTCAGGGGCTCAAAAGTAATTGGACAAATGAAATAACTGAAAATAAAATGTTCATTTCTAATACTTGGTTAAAAACCTTTTGCTGGCAATGACAGTCTGAGGTCTTGAACTCATGGACATCACCAGATGTTGGGTTTCCTCCTTTTTAATACTCTGTCAGGCCTTTACTGCAGCAGCTTTCAGTTGCTGTTTGTTTGTGGGCCTTTCTGTCTGAAGTTTAGTCTTCAACAAGTGAAATAGTGAAAGTGACAACCCTGTCATTGTGAGGATACAGCACAGCAGACAGTGAACAACAACAAAATTGGACCTCTGCAATTAACCCATGCGCACTTAAACACCATGCAACAGTGGGCAGCTATTGAAAGCACCCGGGGAACAGTGACGGCAACCTATTGGGAAGGGGTTCAAACCCCTGATCTTCCAATCACGCGGCTAACGCCCTAACCACTAGGCCACCACTGCCTCATGGATGGAGCTCAATTGGGTTCAGATCATGTGACTGACTTGGGGATTCAAGAATATTCCACTTCTTTGCATGAAAAAACTCCTGGGTTGCTTTGGCTGTATGTTGTGGGTCATTGTGCCTCTGTATTATGAAACGCCGCCCAATTTGACTGCATTGAGCTGGATTTGAGCAGACAGTATGTCTTTGAACACCTCAGAATTCATTCGGCTGCTTCTGTCCTGTGTCACATCATTGTTAAACACTAGTGTCCCAGTGCCACTGGCAGCAATCACGTCCAATCCATCACGCTGCCTCCGCCGTGTTTTACAGATGATGTGGTATGCTTTGGATCATGAGCGGTTCCACGCCTTCTCCGTACTTTTTTTCTTGCCATCATTCTGGTAGAGGTTGGTTCTTTCTTGGTATCATCTGTCCAAAGAATGTTTTTCCAGAACTGTGCTGGCTTTTTTAAATATTTATTTTATCAAAGTCCAAACTAGCCTTTCTATTCTTGAGGCTTATGAGTGGCTTGCACCTTGCAGTGCACGCTTTGTATTTACTTTCATGCAGTCTTCTCTTAACGGTAGACTTGGATATCGATACGCCTGCCTCCTGGAGAGTGTTGTTCACTTGGTTGGCTGTAGTGAAGGTGTTTCTCTTCACCATGGAAATGATTCTGCGATCATCCACCACTGTTGTCTTTCGTGGTCGTCCAGGTCTTTTTGCATTGCTGAGTTCAGCAGTGCTTTCTTTCTTTTTCAGGATGTACCAAACTAGATTTTGCCACTCCTAATATTGTAGCAATTTCTCAAATGGGTTTTTTGCTTAAGGAAGGCTTGTTTCACCTGCATGGAGAGCTCCTGTGACCACATGTTGTCTGTTCACAGCAAAATCTTCCACATGCAAGCACCACACCTCAAATCAACTATAGGCCTTTTATCTGCCTACTTGATAATGACATAATGAAGGAATTGCTCACTCCTGTCCATGAAATAGTCTTTGAGTCAATTGTCCAATTACTTTTGGTCCATTTATAAAGAGGGTGGCGCATGTTAAGGAGCTGGAACTCCTAAACCCTTCATCCAATTTGAATGTGGATACCTTCAAATGAAAGCTGAGAGTCTACACATTATGTCCATTATATAACTGTAATTGGAATAGGTTTCAGTAAACAGGTACAAAAACAAAACTTGTGTAAGTGTGTAAGTAATTTTTCTTAAAGTCTTGCCTTTTTGGGGGATTTCGAGCAGATGGAGCTGTGGAAGGCGGCTAAAGTTAGCTTTAATGTGGCTGACGACTTTGGACGAACTGCCTTGCATGTGGTTAGTTTCTGTTGAAAAGTGAAAGTGACAACCCTTGTCATTGCGAGGTCACAGCACAGCACACATGACCCACAATGAAATTGGACCTCTGCATTTAATCCATGCACACTCAAACCCATGCAGCAGTGGGCAGCTATTGAAAGCGCCCGGGGAGCAGTGACAGGGATGGCACTTTGCTCAAGGGTACCTCAGGGCAACCTATCGGGAAGGGGTTTGAACCCCTGATCCTCCGATCATGCGGCTAACGCCCTAACCACTAGGCCACCGCTGCCCCACTGCGACTGTTTTTCAGGGAAAAAAAAAATGCATGTAAAAGGTGTAAATTTTTTACTGTAATAACTGCTCCACAGGCTGTAATCTCCAATCAGCCAGAGTATTGTAATCAGCCAGAGTATCCAATCAGCCAGAGTATCAAGTACGTCATCTCTAATGGATCAGACACAGAGGTAAACAACAACTGCAACATTTCAGATTGATAAACTCAAGCTTTTTACGAGGCACAATGTTTTAGGCACAGGGCTAATTGTTGAAGTTTTTTTCTATTTACTTGCAGCTCCAGTGTGAAACCTAACCACGTCTAACCATGTTTTTGGAATTATTTTTTGGAGGCTAGAGATGTGTACAATTACCGGCCTGTGGATGATGCCTGGCGGCTTGGGTTTCAAGAGATAGAGGAGCTCTTGACCAGCATAGCCGGGAAGACGGAAGCAGCAAAGCGAACAAAAGGAATGCTAGACAATCCTTTGAATAATCCACAATAAAACTTGATATCTATTTCTGGAAATTTATATTTCTGAAAAATTTTGAACAGGATATTTAACTATCAAATAAATGTTCCAGACATTTTCCGACACAAAAGGAACACTGAATAAAATTGTATGCACATGATTTTCTACTGAACACAACAAAACCACTATCGTGACAATTTCAATAATGAATTTTTTTTTGGCATTTTCAGGACACAGAACTAATTGGAATGAAAGTATATTCGTGCCAGCTCTAGAGATTTTCTGTTTAAAATATTCATATAAAAAAATCACATTTTAGGGACAGACATTGGGAAACAACACTCTAACCTATTGCGTGCCGATATGTGGAAACCAAGCCTGTCAACCCTGAACTGTAACAATGTTGTCTTAGCTTGACCTTTTATAGTTGATGTAGGGAAAAAGTGGCCTTGGATAACATGCAGTAACATATTTAACTGCTTTATCGAGTGTTTCCTGATGGACAGTGAGGCAATGAAATATCTTAACAGTGCAGAGGCAAATCAGTGTCTCCATCACCACAAGGTGGGCTGCTCTTTGTTAAAAGGGGTGAGAAACAACATTCTGTACTTTACAACTGGTCTTGAACCAAACTGGATGCACAGCTCACTCAGTCAGTAGAGCATGAGACTCTTAATCTCAGGGCCATGGGTTTGAGCCCCATGTTAGGTTTTACTTGGGGCAGAGGTGGCAGCTAGTGTTTAGGGAATAGGCCACAGCATTGGAAGGTTGTGAGTTCAAATCCCAGACCAGCAGGTCGCCCTGAAGTACTGTCTTGACCAAGGTACTGTGACCACCATTGATCACTTGGTGCTTTAAATAGCTGCCCCCTGCTGTATAGGTGAAGAGCAGCCTTTTCCAATCCAATCTCTTCTCTGAGATACTCAAACTTTTGTTTAGCCAATGGCTTGGTTAAGATATCAGCCTTCATCTTATCCTGAAATACTGTACTGAAATACTTCAGTTGTATTTGTCCATTTTTGACACATTCACGAATGTAGTGGTAACGAATGTCAATGTGCTTTGTTCTTGAGTGATCAACTGGATTCTTTGCAATTGCAATTGCTCCTTGATTGTCCTCCAAGATCACTGTTGGCGTGCTCTCCACTCCAAGTTCCCTCTTGTGCAGCCTGGCTTAAAGCGACAAACTCAGCTTCTGGAGTTGAAAGTGCAACTGTCTTGCTCAGCCAACTGACTGCTCCTCCAGCAAGAAGAAAAATGTTTCAAGTTGTAGAGCGACGATCATCCTGGTCACCTGCCCAATCAGCATCTGATAATCCAACCAAAGTTCCTGTTTCGGACCGTTGGTATTTGAGTCCCAGGTTTAGCATGCCTTTCAAGTATCTTAGGATTCTTTTCACAGCTGTGAGATGTGCAGTGCTTGGGTTTGCATTGAACTTTGAGACAACACTCACTGCTTGTGCTATGTCTGGTCGTGTGGCCATGGCAGCATACAGCAAACTCCCAACCACTGACTGATAGGTACTTGGGTTTACACACTTGCTGATATCATCATTCTTTCTTAGCTTCACATTTATATCAGCTGGAGTTGCTTCTGGATTAGCATTATCCATTCCATACTTCTGCAGGATGTTCTCAATGTATTGTTTCTGATGAAGTATGACATGATTTTTTTCCTTGTCTTGGACGACTGAGATGCCCAGAATGTAGGATAACTCACCCACGTCTTTCATTTTGTAGTGTTTCTTCAGGCTCTCCTTTAAGTTGTTCATGCTCTCTGTTGACTCTGTAATCAAAATCAAATCATCAACATACACAGCCAAAACTTCCAACTCCTGACCTGATCTAACAAACACACACTGGTCTGAAGTACTCTGTGTAAAACCAATGCTTTTCATGAACTCTGTCAAGGCTTTGCTCCAGCAGCGTGGTGACTGCTTCAGTCCATATAGTCACTTTTTTAGTTTGCACACCAGATGTTCTTGTCCTGTTTTGATGTAACCCTCTGGTTGCTCCATGTAGATTTCCTCTTCCAAGTGTCCATTTAGGAATGCAGTCACAACATCCATTTGATGAACATTAAGATTGTTCTGCACAGCGAAGGATAACAGCATACGCATTGAGCTTAATCGTACCACTGGAGAAAACGTTTCATCATAGTCAGCTCCATAAATTTGTGAGTAGCCTTTAGCAACAAGTCTGCACTTGTATCTTTCCACTCTGCCATCACTGTGATGCTTGACTTTGTACACCCATTTTGACCCGATTGCTTTGCGATCCTCAGGTAAATTCACTAAGTCCCATGTGTCATTTCCCAGCAGTGACTCATATTCTAAATTTGCTGCTTCTTTCCATTCCTTTGCGTTTGGACTCGTCACTGCTTCTTTCAGTGTGTTTGGCTCTGTGACACAACAAATGTTGGCATAATGCTCAACTGTAACTACGTCAGCAAACTCATCATATCCAAATCTCTTTGGAGGCTTTCTGATCCTGCCACTTTCTTTTGCAGCTTTAGTGACTGTAGTGTCCTCAGTATTTGTTTGACTTTCATCTGTGTTTAGTGTCACCTCACTTTCTGAAGATGAATCATTCTAACCTTGTTTCCATCCAAAATCTGTTTCATTGAATACTACATCTCGACATATGAGTATTCTCCTCTTTTCTTCATCCCACAGACGGTAACCTTTGGCGTCAGTTGCATATCCCACGAAGCTAACTTTAACAACCTTTTTGTCCAGCTTCTTTCTCGCCGTGTCTGGGATGAGTGCATAAGCAACACATGCAAATACTCTCATGTGACTAACGTTTGGCCTTTTTCCATGCCATCTTTGGTAGGGTGTCTCCTCCTTTAGTGTAGATGTGGGCAGCCTTTCCTGTATGTAAGCTGCAGTTGCAACAGCCTCTGCCCAGTACGTAGTTTTGCATGAGACAGCATACTTCTAGCTGCTTCCACTAGAGTCCTGTTTTTTCTTTCTGCAACACCATTTTGCTGAGGTGTGTGTGGTACAGTCATTTCATGATGGATGCCTTGAGCTTTCAAGTATTCTTGAAACTCCCTTTATGTGTATTCCCCACCATTGTCTGTTCTGGGTCTTGTGACTTTCTCCCCACACTCATTTGACAAGATTCTTTCAAACTCTTTAAACTTACTCAGGACCTCATTTTTCTCTTTTATGAAATACACTTAACAGCAGGAGTAGTCATCAGTGAAAGTTACAAAGTATCTTTTTCCCCCTAGTGATTCCGTCTGCATTGGGCCTCAGACATCACTATATACTAGTTGCAACTTACGTTTTGATCATATTTTTCCCACTGACTTGCAAGGCTTTCTCGTCATTTTTCCCTCAACACAAGCTTCACAGAAGGTTTCCCCCCTTTTCTCTTACATTAACATTCCCATGGCCCTGGTACATCACCCAGGGTCCCAGGTTTCTGCAGGCTGCTGCAAGTTTCAAACA